>LUCM01007090.1:241081-267141 GCA_008360955.1 Fasciolopsis buskii
AATCGTGCTTTGCAATCATTTGACTGTAAAATTTGCCTTGAGAAAGACAACCCACGGCAGTCGGAGCGTTGGTGCATTACATCTACCAACAACGCTGTGTTATTAACAGTATACCGTTCACAATAAATCGTGCTTTCTTTGGTACATACAGTTTTCTGTTTATCTCTTTGTCTTTTGCTTCCTTTGTTATTGAAATAACAATGTATGTCATTTTTCAGGAAAGAGGCCGCAGCAAACAGCAGGCTGCCTAGTGGGGAATTTGACCGGCGGTGGGATGATTCGAACCTGCAACCTTCGCTTCCGAACGCCACGACCTCGTCCGCTCGGCCACCACCGAGGCTCCAGAGTTGCTAAAGGCTACCGAATTGTGATCACCAAATCCAAAGGTTATCTAGATCGCTGCAACTGGCAGTGGTAAATTCGACAGGAAAATATCAGTACTTGGAAGTTGTGAAATTTTCGCAAAAATGTTTAACACTTTTCTTGAAAATCCCCACGGAAAGTGTTCCCAGATTCCAGCAGTCATCTTGAAGTTGGCCTACCCAACTACCAACCATACACCTCAACGCAGTCTTCCATTCAGTCTGTACATTTCCATGTCATCATATTTTTCGCGGGACGCCACCGTTCCGGTTAGTATTTAACTGACTTGTGAAATTTTCACGATTAATATTTGCTTCATTGGATGAGGTGATAAGTTTACCTCTTTGTCGGAAACATGGATAGATTCAAATAAGTGCAGTCATCCGAAATGACAAAACCATTGAATAGTCATCCCAAAAGGTAGAAAATACGGATCATCGTGTAATAAATGACCTGGTTTAAAGCATCAAAACAAGAAACAAGTCCTCGAATTTTCTTGATATGGTATGGTGGAGACAAGTACATGAACTTTAAGACAATACTTCCCAAAACCTTTTGTATTCCATGTATTCATGTTCAATTGCTTAGGGCCCGGTTAAATTACATATCCAATACATTGCTGATGTCAGCTTTTCAATGCCAACCGAAAGACAAGATCATTGTGTACACGAAAAGATTTCAATCCCATTGTGACTGGTCCACGTGATCACCTTCGGTGATGGCTCAATGTAAATTATAGATCGAAAGAAATAGAAGATGGCCTAATTGTCATAGTGTTGTGTATGTCTAAGAAATCTCACTTTTTGATTAGTTTCCCTGTCCACTGGGTACATACACATCGTTACTTTCGTCCATACCATTTCTTTGTGATATCGTGATTCACATGAATAATGAGAAAAAACTTGCTTTGTTCACCCATAAAAAGACTGTGTGATATGCAACACGAAAACGCTGATTCGACCGGACTGTAGTGTTTTTGTTTCCGTGTCTCCACTCTGAATTTGTGCAATTCTCCGGGTATTTTTTTCTAGCAACACTAGCGATGGGAATGATTATGACCTTAGCATGGACAGACTGTCAAAAAGGGGAACAATTTCTTCTGGCAAGCTACAATCAAAGTCAAATGCGTTGCAAATCAAGGAGACGATGTAAGAGTTACCAAATGTCATATTAATGTCGCTTACTTATACAACACATTTGTGCAGGGGACGCAATGACGAAAACCAATTAATGGCAATTTGCGTCGTTAAGGGAGCATTTCGCTTTCACAGTTTTCCTATCCATATTCATGCATCAAAATACATAGGAAATTTAACTATCCGAGTTTCAGGCAATGTTAATGCGCAGCGATGCTCATCAACGGGTTGCATATTGCAGGTCGGCGAAGGTCAGATGAAGTAAGCGACTGCCACTGTTAGCGGAAGATCACACGCTTGATTCGAGATCCTAGGATCACCTTGGTAGTAGATGGCAGTTCGCAGTTTTCCGCTCAGTAACACATCGAACCCATTGATAAATATTTTGTGCCATTCCAGGTTTCAGGTTCATCATTTTCGGCTCTCCGTCCCGTGGCGAACCCCTACAATAACGGGCCCTGTCCAGTTCGCTGCATTTGCGTATCACTCACGTAAAGACGTGAGGATTTCAGGCCCAGTATGTGCCAAGATATGAAAGAAAATGACCTAATCATTGAAGCCCAGTAACGACTTTGACATCAACTATAAAGAAATCAACAGAAACATTGCATAAATTTCATATGGAGTGAAAATCCATTTCTACTCAATTGGAAGTTGACATTACCAACCTACATCGAAACAGGGAGTTTTCGCCTGATATACAAGAATTCCACTCACGACACAACTTCCGAAAGTGGATGACCCAAGTCAACTTCTATTACTGAACAAAAAATGATTCCAGTGGCTATACCTTCTATCATGATTTTAGTCAATGAATTCGTATCATCGACTGTTTTGCAAGGGGAACGTCCGACGGCCGGCTCCACAGTAGAGTCATGGTAGAGCATCGACCTAGTGTGCGGAAGTTTGCCGGTTAGACTGGGACACAAATAGTCGGATTTTGGATGTATAATTATTAAATATTTTTCGTTTACGCAGTATCGAGTATGGATAAGAGCAAAAATGAGTTCATAAACATACAAGCGGTTCCGCAATTAATGCCGTTCATCGGATATGCTTACCGGGCGCTTTGCTGTTCAGTCATCCTTGTATCTTCACACTCCGTGACTAATTTTGACGCTAGAATCTCATTTGAATCACTAGGATTGTGCATAGATGATGAATTCATCTATGAACCACAATGGTGATTTACTGGTGGTAACGTTGGCTAGTCAGAGGCAGCCTTCATAAAGAAGTCCTAAGTTTTCGGTTTTATCGTAAGTAGACTCGTATGTGGATGGGCAAACATCGGCCAACAGGTATGGGAGTAACTGAACAGCAAATTACTAGAACCCATAGGTGATGCCCAGAACAATCACAAAGTGAATCTGTGGTTCAGGTGCATTCTGTCCTCTAATTTACATACGATGCTACTTAAAATAAAACCGAAAAACTATGGTCATTAGTTCCCTTTTGGAAAGTTCTCTTTGGCTAATTGATGAAAAGCTCTCAACAAATGGCTAATGGAGATACTAAAATGATTGACTATCCATGTACACTCCTACTGATCCTCACTTCCGTATAACATCTGGCTCCTAGCGTTAATTCAAAACGTCTGAAGAAAAATATGTCCGAATTATTGTGGCTGCTTTTTGTTTAGCAATAACATTCATCCCTTAAAAAACACCTTGCTGAATATTGGATGGAAATTTTCATCATACATATCGTGCTTCGAATGCAGGTGGAAAAGTATAGAAGTAAACTATCTTCAGCTGAAACCGAAGTCACTAAGCTATCTACGTTGGTCGACGTGGACTTTATGTCCATTATATGACATGACACTCTTTCACCGTCAGACAAATTCTGTAAGCATTTTCAACACGAAATCATCTTTATTTTAATTAGCATATTTTGTAGACAGAAGGGAGAGCAATGATCTCTCGGGAAGCACGTGATCGATCCCGCCCATTCGGCAGGCGCATCCGGTAATTTTCTGTCCACTCGTCTTTAATCATATGCTGGACTCATTCTAGTGTTGAAGATGAATCACGGCGTGGTCATTAATTAGAATTACCATTCATGCATAATTCTAGTAAATCATATGAGATCGAGGTATCTAAAATACTTTCTTTTTCGTCACATTTCCAACGAATGAAGGTAGCTGACTTTCCACAACCTTTGTCATTATTTTTTGTAGTTCATACTTCTTTTGATTGCATCTTGATGCATAACGTCCTTTGTGATAGTTATTTTGATATGTAGGCAACCAAATGAATTCTCTCAGAGCGCAATTCCCTTTTGTTTCCTTTAGAGCGAGTGGATTTAACTATGTCCCGGAACGAATTGAAAGAGCGGCGCACACATGGACCAGCAAATTGACGCGGAAACAAAATAAGAATGAGGTACCATAGTGACATTAACCCAGTATATTATGCCCACTTTGATTCTGCTTCGGACTGACCAGACATTTTTGTCATACTCGATTGTTATAGTCAGCCTTTCTCGTGGACATTTGGAAAAGAAAGATTTGAAGTTGTGTCGCACGTACTTTTGTTGCGTTTCAATCACAAAAGAAGTTGAAAGCAGTGACTGTGAGTGTATTTGACAAGTTTCGGTTCACTTGATTCGTCCTAGGTATTTGAAGCGTAGATGCATGTCATAACGAGGACTTATGAGCGTGACTGATGGCGAGTTGATGGCCCCGGTAGGTAAGGTCATGTTATTCTGGTCTGTAAGGTGGCTGGTATCCATTGCACCAAAGTGGCATTCATTACTGTCAGAATCAATGACCTGGTAAGTAGACTGGTGATGCCTGCTTATTTTAGGCTACCGAAGGGGAGTGGAAAAGTACAAATCAGAATTTACGGTTATCCCGCCTGACTATTCAAACCGTTTTGATAAAAGTTTCAAACCACTAAAGTTTATTCACCTAATGTTCTGACAACAGCAAATTACAGTAACCGGTCAAATGAGGCAAAATTTTCCGATTTAGTTCCAAATCTCCACCTCAACCAACAACCATGTTTCAGCTGAAGTAAGTACATAAGTAGATAAATAGTAAGCAGGTTAGCAAACAGTTAGGTAAGTACGTAAGTAAGTGAACAATAAGTAGGCATGTAGCTAGTTAGTCAGTTTTCCCCTACCTAAAGTTTATGGCAGTTTTGTATGCAAGTTCTCATTTTGCATCCCTCGTCCTTTCTGATCTTCGATTTCCAGTCCTACCTCCATCAATTTGACATTAGCTATGTGTAAACATTTTTTGTTTGAAGCATTTCGTTAAATCGTTTATCTGATCACCAGGTTCTACGTACTTCATTCTGTCGTTCAACGAGACATGTCTCACTGACCCTCGTCTCGTCTGATCTTTTTACCGCTTCCTGAGCTTCATTACACAAATGTCTGCTCAGTTATTTCCAGTTGGCATACGAGACTGATATGCATAACCCTAGCGCTTTCGACGCCTATTCCTCCCGTCCTGTTTTTACTTCCCCCCTCGATTTGACCGGTTTGTTTGTCCGAGCCTTCTCGCTTCGGTGGAATCCATTTTGACAATGTTTGTCTGTTTCGGTCCAGTTAACTCAATCCTGCTCTCGACGGCACAAAGCTTACATTACGCATGCTAACGTTTTTTTCTGTCTGACGAATTCTTATTCCCCCTGTCTGTCTGGGATTGGTAATTTGATTCCGTGTTCCCTGACACCCGGCCTCATCAATTGCAATCGGATCTGATCTCATTTGATTAAGCCTAATCCACTCCGATCAAACGACGAGAATGGTGCACGCAGTTCGTACCGTTAAGGATTTCGTGTCCTGCTACCCTTTTTTACATTCTAGCTATGACGTGTGCAATCACTCTACCACTGAAGCTGGTGTTTACCTTCCGATTTGACGACATAATAAGTGTCTTTCAAGAATCCTATTCAAAACAAAGACGTCATTTTATCCTTTCTTACGGTTCGTTGACAGACACTTCTGAACACCTAGAATAACGTGACGAGGATGAATTGCCTTTACTGATTTACTTCGATTGCAACTGCAGTACTATAGGTATAGCATGCATGGGTAAACTGAAGTGTAAAATCTAAATTTCCTGGCAAACTGGTGAACCAAGCCAGAATAACAGTGGCAATATTCAGTTTGCACATGCTTCATGTGGTAGGTAACGCCGGTTTGAGATGACAATACCCTCTCGCTCAGCCTGTTTATGCACATGTCCTACTTGGGTCTCTAGAACCATGACAATCCCAAGTCCACACTACTGGGAGGTTAACTGTACTAATATGCAAGATTTGCATGAAAAGTGCAAATGTTTAGCTAGAACCTGTTGGATACGAATTTTACCAATTCACTTTTGTCATATTCGGATGGAAGGTTCCATGCGTTGGATTTCAGAATTCCGTGTCGAACAGTAGAATCTGGCCAGCGAACCTTCGTTTCTCGAACAGATGCTCCCATGACTGACTTATTGTGGTGTGGCCATCAACCACGAGCAATGTGCCTAAAAGTCCAGCTTTGTGCAACCGCTGGACTGCGGTTTTCGACCCGTTGGAATTTTATCGCGATGACAGGCAGCGCAGTGAGTCGTATGTTGACGTTAAAAAAGCTATGATTGTAGTAGTAAGACGTATAAAAATATCGAGCACATTTAAACAGCAATATCGATTGTGAACCATGAGTAGAATGAGGGGGAATGCGTGGTCTTCCGTTGGCGATGTAACCAACCTAAAGAATGAAACTGTCACAAGTGTTTGTTTTGTAGTACAGCGAATATGACAATGATGCCTCAAGTTAATCTATTTTGGGCAAAGATGAACCTAAATTGCAGAGCATTGATTATACCGGTCGTATTGAGCAGGCAAAATATGAAAGCGGCCATTCACAAGGATATTTGTTTCCAGGTGAACGAGAATACCTAGTCTTCATCATTTACCAAATTATACTCCGAACTTACATCGAAACCATTCGGAATTATCCCAAAGTGGGTTTGATTTTCACAGTGAGCAAGCATCTTTTCACAAATAGCAGCTCAAGTCACAGAAGATCACAATACCTTACATTGCAGACATGGTGATGTACGCTTGCCAGATGAATCGCTTTCCAAAGCTATGGGACGGGCAGAGACAACAGGGCGGTAGCTCTGAAGTTTTGAAATAATTTCCGGAAGAAGTGATTTAACGTTGCATTCGTATTTCTGATCTGATTATGAGACGCTTCTATGCATATTGTTTCTTGTTTATTCGTTTTCAAGGCCACGGGCAGATGTAAAAACTAAGTATATTGTGCGAAAGAAGTCGTTCAGCAAGTAAATACCTTTGCAAATTCTACGATCCCAGTTGGCATACGGAAAGTTATTTTCTTCCATTCATGTGGTTTAGTATATATGAAATTATGCCATGGTTTTTTACCCGACATCTGCTTCTAAATTATTCAGTCAGTTGGCGATTTTACAATATGAAGTTGACGATGATAGCATACATTTCATTTATTTTTACCAGCCTTGTTATGCTAATATTTGAATTGTCCGTTAACCTTATCGTCAAAAATGGTAAAATCAGCAGTAGATATTTCCATGTTGTTTACTACAGTCATACTGCAAGCAGCAATATACCATTCCCGCTTGTTTCAAGTGCTCGAAGTCCTCACCAGTAGATAACTGTTAATCAATTCATTTCCGTTTGTATGACCATTAGAATTGCAACATCGTGTTCTGGTTTGAGCTGCTATCTCATAACACCGAATATTTGGGGAAAAGAAGGAAATAAAAACACCGAAACGTCGACTCGAAAAAATTTCGCGTGCAAAATGGCCTGTGATTGAGACATATCATATGTATTATATCATCTCACCCACTGTTTCTAACAGTAACTTGACCTAATCACGTGGTTCAACTCCGGCAACACCAGCCGATCCACCGGTTATTTTTCATACTTTTACCCTTGGCATCGACCGAACATTCTTAAAACCCTTACCTATCTCGGTAGGCATGAGCAAAATATGTCCCAATCACCTTAGTTTGTTCACATTTAGTGTCTATTCTGAAGGTCGAATGCTACGGTACAATATTTTACAACTAAAATGAGTTTTTCACGGAATTCTCCTACATCATTCTATCAATAATACCAGGACAACGGTATTCAAATACAGAAAGTTTTCGAAAATCAGATTTCAGCGGCCATGTTTGGAGCAATATAGCTTTACTGCTGCTGAATAAACTGGATCATTGATCGACAAGCGGGTCTCAAGTCGACCCCACAGATATTGCTAAATGTCGATCGGTCCTTTTTATGCACGAAAGTACTTCACCGGATAAACGACCTGGGGGGTGGTATGCAACTGACTAAGTAATTAAATCATCATTTACTCGTTCCCCTGGAAGAACAAGATTCGGTTTCCAGTCAATCCAGTTTTGTAGCAGCATATTACACTTCGGAAATCCAAAACTTATCCCAAACACTCCTTCGATATCGTCCAGATGACCAAGAAAAATCTGCAGCTTGCTTGGTTCCCCACTTAGTGGCACAAATTCATCCGCATATAGTGTTCACTAGGATCCAATTTAACTGTGTACCCTCGACTGGTACTCCCGGAGCGACCACAATGCCAGCCCGAAAACAAGCTATTGAAACCCAATCACGGGAAGCGTAGTAAGTGAAGCAAGAGAATGAGGTTGTGTCCGAGCTGACACGAGTGATTACGCAAGTGGAATCCTGTATGCTCATTCTGGAGACACCTTAAAAATTTCCAGAGTTCTAGGTAGGACAGCTTGTTCCGCCATCTGGTTAAATGTGAAGACATCAAGGGCATCCAAACGAAGCATGCACTCAGATTTACGTGGTACGTGCAGCTTATACCTTCTCCTACCACTGATATTGCCATCCGATAAATTCATCAAGCCAGCAGTTCTTCTTGGCATCTTGCGCGGTACCTATTTGTGAAAATGGAATTAAGAAAGGTTCTCTGTAGAAAGTGTACTTGACGCATTTGGACGATCAATAATTCGGGGTTGTCCACATAACCGAAGGGGTTTTCCTTGGGAGTCCTAACCGAAGCTTGTAACTCAAAAGTCCTACGCACGGGGCAGCGGGCCTTTAACCCATCTCGGGAATTCTGAGCAGCCTCACACTTATTCCTATCCACCCTGCTGAAAGTGATGGGCAAAGCGGGCCTAAGTAGCCGGCGCGAAGACCGATGCAGCTAATACAATATTCTACCAAGAGCGTTTGGTTCTTATCCACTTCTGAATGCATTGAGCAAAACTGGTTGTTATTTATGGCCGTGTTGAATGTTCCGCCACTATGTCACACTTCATGGACACATGAACTGTAGGTGAATACAAATATGCATACCTTAGCATGGTTCCTTTCTTATCCGTTAGGTACCAGCACACTGAACAATAGAATCATGTAGATATGAACTGGCGGACGATCAACTACTGGGTATTGTACGGTCAACGGTGGAGCTGACAATGCTATGAAGAAAATACCATCAGATTCTCGCGTATTTACCTTCAGATTAAGTTACTATGGCTGTGAGAATTTCGAGTGTTTAAAACAAAGAACCAATTGCGGTTGTCGTCACTGTATGAAAGAACTGATCCGGAATGATTAATGACTAATCATAAGAAGTATCTTGACAATTAACTCTGATAGACAAAAATGTACAGGTCTCCCTGGTTGCGCTTCTTATTACCCATTTGCAATAGTTCATGGAGAATACTGGTGATTTCACTCAATCTTCAAAACCTGCTTACCTGAACAGCAACGATAGGAATAATAACTGGAACAACATTCGATCCAGTTCCCTTTTTCACTAAATCCATTACAATTTGGATCCCGACAGTAGTCAAAAGAAGAAAATCGTAAATTTTCTCAAACAGTATCACGGTTTTATTCGCATCTCTGCCGGCTAATTTTTGACAATTGTCCATGCAGCGTTTTTACTAATGTATTGCGCGTTGAAAGTATAAAAAGGAAGCGAAAGAAAGGGACTACAAACCAGACAACAGTTACAGAAAGGATATATTTTTTATACCTTGTTCGATTAGTCCAATGCATCTAGGGATGAAAACAGATGTGCAGAGGCATCGTTAGTTTTCGATCGATCCTAATGACAGACATACGAAAGCAATGAATACATATACCAATGTGGCTGACTGGTTTGGTTCAGTTTGTATTCCTCAGGACCGCGGATCGACTCAGCTGTCGACTGAACGCGGTAGTCTCTCTTGCATGCTTTGCAACTATAAATTGTACGCCCTGGTCACCAGTTATTGATCGCATTAGTGTCGCTGTACGTTCGGTGATCAAATCGATTCACTTCGCTCACTAGTATCTGTTTTTTTCACGAATACAACAGAAACAAACTGTGGTTTTTGAACCTCAAACTAGAATAGATACCTTATAAGATTCTGATTACCAATTGGAAAGCTCCTGACAGTCTGGTGAGCACCTAGTCAAGGTAGGGAGTTGTTGCTTTTACGCGTGTGTCAGAAGTCGCAGTTTAGCTTTGAGAACCTAGGTCAGTTGGAGATAAACTGAATCTGAACACTAGCAATTGCGACTCATTTCTAACTAATATGTAGAATTTTGCCTTGTCAGTTTCGCACACGGGTGGATGAACAAAATTTCCCGGAAGCACAACTGTTGTCTTGGTTACTGCCTATCTTCAGTTAAGCGCACCAGGTACACTCCTGTCCAACCATCCCTATACCAGTGCAGTCGTTCGTTAGTTTCTCGCTAGCATCTCATTTAAATCATTAGGGCCGTGAACGTATGGTAACTCAATTTAAAAGTTACACAATGGTTCCTTGTATGCAAAACATACTTCTGAGAACAAAAACAACACTTTCGTGCCTTGTGTCCACTTTCTGATGGTTGGCTTAGCCTGACCACCTACCCTCCTAACTGTTCAAATGAAATTCTGGTGAACAGTATGTAGATTCACTGTTAACCAATGGTCATAAGAATAATGTGACATAGTATGGGTTTTCATAAGAATTCCCAATTCTTTTCAACGCAATATTCATTCGAGAATTCGAAGAGGGTATCCGTAGGCCTCATCGAATGTCATTCCGTTGAGTGTAGGTAGCACATAGTACTTCTTCGATTATCTCCAGCGTTCTCCAGGTCAGTGACAATTCCTACGCAATGTGCACATCGAGCACAGCGTTTTCCGTTACACTGAGTTTATAACATTGACATGAATATATAGCCATTGGCTACTATGTTATAATATCAAACACAGAACAGTGTAGTGTCCAGTTGCGCTGAATTTTCGCAATATCTTTCGAGCTTTGCCTAGCCTGAATCCACTAGTGAGCTACCGGTGTCCACACCATGAATAGACAACAGGCATGCATAGAGTCTTTCGATCATTGCGTGCTAAGATCGAATGTGATTCAGCAGTCTTCTGTGTAGCCTTTCCATATTAAGATTACGAGTTCGGATTCTTTCAATGCCCCCTCCCCAGCGGAGAGATGGCACTTTACTGAAAATACTGTGCTTTTCCATGCCTTCATGGAAAGCGGCAATAGCTACAAGGTTCTTTGATTGACCTGGACCTTTTCGCTCATTCATATTCTACTTTTTCCAATGTCAGCGACCGACTGTAATCGGTTTTGATTAGCCTATGAAGAACGAATTGTGAATCTCACGCAGTGGTGCTCTTTGTCACCCCAACAGCAGTGAATCACACCTCGATCGAAACACATATCTCACAGGTTTGGAATGTGTCACTTATTATCTGAAGATTAAGTTCGATTTTATCTATGTATTTACTACCCTCGTCGTCGGTGACTCACCCGTTGGCTTTTGTCCACGCTAACATTCATGCACATAGCTCATCATGAATGTAGTCCTAATCTCAGTTTGATTCATAGGGCTTGGAAAACATTTCCGGTCCTCGACATTTCGCATTCCACAAGAATCCACAAGGGACACTAGGTAGTATACGCGTAAACATCCTGTTTACAGCATTGTTTCTACATGCGCACATAGGTACACTTAGGCATTTCCGAATTCCTGACCGTTTGAGATGTGTACTTTTGTGCTAGTCTATTGTTGAACTTTAGTGAATCGCAGTTCGACAGAATTCGCGAACTTCCTCTATGAACTCGACTGATAAAAATGGAGTGCGTGATTTGTCCTTACCATAAGACATTAATTTTACAACGGGCACAAACAAAATGCTGTCTCGAGAGCGAGGAAACCGGAAAGATGAATAAAACGCTTTCTCGCATTCTCTCGCACTTTCAGAATGCATGGTTTCAATAGATTTTCATGAAATAATTCACTATGTGATACCATCGTTCAACTCACCATAAAGAAACCATGGAAGTACTGTACAGCTGCTTCATCCTTGTTAGGAATCATCAGCAGTGCATATCGACCTCGACCGAAATGGGACGCTAACAAGGATGTAATAGCTGTGCAGTGCTTCCATGGTTTCTTTATGGTGAGTTGAGCGATGATATCACATGATGAATTATTTCATGAAAACATTCAATCTCCCACTACTAAAATGTACTCAATAGATTTCACAGGGAGTTTTGTTATCTCTTTTCCGCATTTTAATTGCTTCATCCATCCTGATAGTTGCTGTGACACAAAGCATTTATGAAGCAAATGATGAACTGGTCAGAAGTGATTGCTTCTTGATAGGACGTTCCAATAAGACACGGTGGGTGAGTGCTCAGCAGATTCTTGTATTCGTGGTAAACTAATGAACAGGAAATTTCGTAGGACTACATTCGATTCATCCTATTTACCTCGCTCATATCCATTTGGTTTTGGGCAAATTTAGTCATCCAGCTGTCACTAGTCTTTACACAATTGCAAATGAGAGACTGTTGAAGTGGTCAACTCCATGGTGATCTACGAAATGCAACCGAGTCTTTGCACGAAGCACACAAAAGTCAGCTGCTTGATATTAAACTGACTGGATAGCTGATATATCATAGAGCACCGAAACCCACTACACCATTAGGAGATAGCCTAATAAATAAGTGGAGGGATCAATCAACAATTGTTCAGTCAGTACTTCAAGTCCAGTACGGGTCACGGTTGGTGAATACTTCCAACGGTTCCTGCAAATGCAGTTGCAACCGAAGTATATTGATTCTATGGTGAGTTTAATATTCGTTCTGCATGTAAATTGATTTAGTGATTTTCTTCTATCTGTCACTATCTTCTTTCTTAATCTGACTGGATCCATGAGATTATATTTGTAGCTACGTGCAGATATAAACATTGAAATGACTTAAATCTTTGCAAATTTACGTAAAGGGTGACAAATTGGAGAGTGCCTATACCGTGATCGGTAAAATGAAGGTTCACAATACGTTAGGGAATTTTCTTGAGATATTGCAACCCTCCCCTGTGGCCTGCTTGTGCTATGTTTGCCTAATTTGGGATCAAATGACGCCAAATGCGAAGAGTGATGATTATCTTCCTGTACGTTCGTCCTTGAAGCCTTGAACCAACTCTGCTACACAAGTTGCTACTCCTCCCATGGTTCTTAGGGCTTCTGTTATGTGCTATTATCAGTCATAGTTGTTTCGGCAACAACCGAGTCGGTAATTTGCGGATAGACTTTTGCATAGAGTCGACAGGAGTACGATTATTTTTCTGAACATTGCTCAATCCGTTGTTTCTAATCACATAGTAACATCTAAGTCTTATGTGTATGTTTGTTTGCTCTGTGTGTCCACAGATAATCGTACTTGTGTAGATGATGGGTGAACTGTTCCAATCGAAGGATAATGCCCCTGGGCTCAAAAACAGACCAGCGGTTCCGTTAGAACGGGCGGTCCGTGATGGGTGTATCCGCAACCGAGAAAAGCAACTGTTCCTGTTCCCCGTTGTTGCTCGTGTGAACCTGGGTTATTACCTGATAAGCCGAAAAACAACACTAACAATAGACTGTTTATCTTCATTTTTATGAGTGACATACTGCACAGTATCGAGGTTAGGCCTATTTCACACCTCTAACCAATACGTATTGTCCCGTCCTATCAACCAGGACGCAACTGTTTGTCTGGATAATTAAAGGGAACATGGTTGTTAGCTCTATCTCTCCCCTTCAAACACACACTTCATAGTTGAACCATAAAAGTTCACTTTATCAAGGTCATTTTAAGTGACCGGGGTGGTGACATTTTACTTACCATTATCGTAAAATAAGCAATCTACTTGATTTCTTCCAGTTCCCAAATGATTTCCTCACACACGGAAGAAACGCTCGCAAAGTTCAACGTTTGATTTGGGCAAGTCTATCCTAGCATAGTCACGATCATTCGGCTCTCGGGGTTCACTCTACCATAGCAACATGAAGACCGTTCTCGATTGACAATGAAGTACAATTACATTGGAGTGATGGTTGCAACAATTCATATTGTTGCTACTGCAGCGATTGATCAAGTCAATCTTGTTTTACCGATCGCACACCAAGTGTGAAAATCACCGATAAGGTGAAGAGTATTTATTAACTTTCTAACTAAAGCATGCGGTAAAACCACAGACAACAGTCCTGGGAAATAGGAATTAGGGAACACACTTTAATGTGTATGCGTGTTCAGTTGTAACCAAGATGAATAGATGGGACCGTCACTATGGTTTACGGATGATCACGGTGTTCGAACTTTGGGCAAAAATTCATTCGGGCTCACATTCGAATGGAAGATGAATTTGACAACTGTGAGATAATTAAAATTGTCATCTGAAAAGAAAAAAGGAGAACAAGGAGATTATTTAAATGGATATTTCAGGAATTGGTTATTGTGCACAAATCAGGGGATTTAATATGACTTTGAGGCTTACGTTGTTAAATAACTCCTTGAAGTTGTCAAATTTTACACTGCACAATCCCACGAGGCCACTTCAGTGGTAATTAATGATGAACTCGCAAAAGTAGGGAAAATCGACTGTCCTCTCTTGAAGAGCTCAAGAATAGCTATGATTCTATTTTGTGCCGTTCCTCACACACACACACACACACACACACACACACATCAGTAATATCTGCTTCGGGTTTCGTCTGAGTGAAGCACATTGATCCTGATTAAAATCCAACATAGAGCTTGTGATTTTCGTGGTCTGGAGAGGCAATTTACGCCGATGCCCCCGGGATAAGACAACGCGATTTAGTAGGTGATGATGATGATGATGATTTGAATGACGGTGAGGCAAAGTTGATTCTCTTAAAACTCCGAATGATTTAGTGCGATACAGTATTTCGCTCTTTCAAAGAACCAACGAATATTATCGAGGTTTTCTTCACCACTGAAAACTAAGGGCGCATAGCAAACCAGTTTCGTCTTTCATAAAAATATTCATCGATACAAATCGTGTAGTCAAATATGACTCGAACCCAACCGAGGTGAAAGACTGTGAGTTGTGAATCCAGTCATTAGGTCATTTGATATAAGTGGTATTCATCTGACAAGCAACTATACAGCCCCATTCTTTTCGAGGACGAGACAAGTGCTCCTTAAGTTGTTACCACAGAGTGGGATATACTTTGTTCCCTTTTTTGGTTATCGTATGTATCTCAGTCATACTTGTGTGTGATTCACTAAATTCGCATCGCGTCCATTGATTCATTCCTCAAATACAGAATCCGAAATATTGCACACTGAGTCCAAGGAAATGATTGTCGAATGACAAACCGTTCAATATCAAGCTTTTTGTTAGACGAATTACAACTTTAGCCTTTTGTTTACCATTTCTCAAGGATACCCCGACTAAACTAAAGGACAATACGTCATCCTGAGTGACATCTCCCAGACGGGTCGAAATTCACTACGATCCAAAGCAACATCATCTATCCATCCAGTTGACTAAACAATCCATTCATTGGTCATAATTTTTAATTCGCTACAGACGTCCTGAACAGTCAAATTAATCCCCAGTACTGGAAATATCTTTTGATTGAGATGACTGACATAACTGCAATGGTCAATCGGTTTGTTCCTTGAGCAGCTGTTCAGAGAATGAACAGAAGTAGTATTCCGGATTATTTCACGCACTGCATCTGGCACACACGTCTGTGACCGCATTTCATTCTTATTTTTCTCGTGACGGTTTTGCGGTCTACACTGCCAGCACCAACGTGCCCCTCTTCCCAGATCAGAACTAACGAAGTCAGCGGGACATGAGAAAGTCAACATTTTTCCCGTAGATCCTACATTCCCCGAGTGTGTTTTTATCCTCTGACACTCGATGATCTACAGTCGGCTGATCAATCTGGAAATATCTGAAACATGAAGGAAAACAGATAGATCTCCAACCAATTAACGTGATCCACGTTAATTGATGTGGTTTGTTCAAACCGAAGTCTTCATTTTCATTTTTAATTGAAACCAACTTGAATCCACCTACATCGTGGGAATCAGACCCACGATTTTAACAACACAAAGGTAGACGGCGGACTGTTGTAGTCCGTAATTCGGGTATAGGAAAAACTTTATTATTGTTGCATGACTGCAGATTCATGCGAAAGCAAATCAGCTTGTTTGCAAAACTACAATCGCACGGCTATCGCTGTCTTCTCACAACTCGTTTATTTTCAATTTCACAGTTCCTGTTTACAATCTGTCGTCCTGTCATAGCAAGTTCGCTGCGCGGTGTTTCGTTCCCATCTGGCTTCCTAAAAGTAATGCTTTTCCAGTATGATCTTCGTAGTCTGTAGTAAAAAACAACGAAAATAGTAAAAACAGTTGTTGGAGTCATTTTGGCTATCACTATCGGTTGTTTAGACCTTATTGACGATACCACCAATCTGCGACACGGGGCTTCCACAATATCTGTTGAGTGCGGCCCCTTACGGTGATAGCGGTCGTCTGATCCTCCACCGGGAATTTATTTAAACTGTGACAAATAGGTGGATAAGACAATACGCACCGGAGGGATACGTATTCAATGAGACGTTTTCTCCGATCATCGTTGTGCTTTCCTGCTTGACTCTGTTGTCCCCTGTTTAAACAATTTGTTAATTAGCTTCGCATATGCATTTTTAGTGCGAAAGTATTCGGTGGTCAATCCGGAAATCCTTGTCAATGTCAAATGAACTGCAAACTTCTCTACGAGGTTGTTCTTTGTTTGGAGCTCCCATCTACGGTTTGTCATTTTAATTCGGTATCCAAAGAGCTGACGAGAAGCTCTCTACTTCTCAAGCCTTCACTCCCCTCACGAGTATATGCACTTGTGCGCGTGTGCAAGTGTGTACACGTGTTGAATGAGAGGATGGTTAACCGAAGTCAATCTGATATCTAAAACGCTAATGAACGTACTAACAAGCAGGATGAATGTGGCAAGAAGGGTAACAGCTGTGAACAATCCTTCAGAGAATGAATAGACAAAAACCCACGTGGAATTTTTCAAGACTGGCGTTAGGTGGGTAGGCGGAATATGCGAATACTCACGGATCTCGATTGGGGAATTCAGATAGGGAGAGATTAGATCAAATAAAATCAAACTTGGTCTATTCTCCGTTCATCTGAAAGTACCGCTTTTTCCCGGTTAGTGTCATCAATCCTCGTTCACATTTTGTCATCTCGATAACAGAGCGATAGACAAAAATCAGGGGTGAACATGTGAGTGATCAAGGTCTATGCAGATCTCGGACTGAATGGGAGAAAAGAATTGTAAAAAGAGCCGCAGTTAAAGTGCACAAGCTATCCCAATTCCCATTCATCTTGATCAAAGTGATTGATGATGAAAAGATTCTTCTTCCCGATCCGATGCTCCCCAACAGGTTAGTGTACTCGAATAGACTTGATTAGTCGGGAACGCTGCATTGTCAGGTTTTGCTTGATATTTTGCTTATAGACAAGTGAGAATAACACGAATATTGACGTCGCTTAATAAAATATCCACAATACGCCACTCGACAACAAATCTGGTGCTGATACGAATAATAACTCTATTGTTAGGGTTAAAAAAGAATATGAGCAATATATTCTGGAACAAGTCCTGTTGTCTAACAATAGTTTCCAATGATCATTTGTATTCCCGTGGCCATGCTGTCGTTTAACCTGGTCCTTAGGTCGAATGCCAGCTCCCTCACAGATTGCTGATTTAGTAGCCAGCTTAGGAAAATTTTTGCAGGACTTAATGTATCAACTTTGTTTCAAGTAATTCAGCACAAGCGTAAAAGTCTTCAGTGTTCGAAAATCTTTCGACTTTTACACCCAAGTACGATTTGATGGTCCCCTCGACGAACAAGCCCTTGGGGGGAAAATGGTGTTAGGCTCCCAACTGTACCATTGTTTTATTCCGGGCCGAACTTGTGTACGTGCGTGCTTATGTGTTATCCATCAAAAAATTCTAAATCCACCGAGAGTGACAGCGCCATCGGCTTTTGGTTGGATCGCACCTGCCAATGCAGCTGAAGAACTGTCGAAGACAACATCCTATTCAAACAGAATACAAGTGTACACTTTCCCTGGTGACTCCGTGTGCGTGTTTATCAGTGTCCTTAATGCGCACATCTGCAACTCCCCATCATCGTTGTCTATTGATGTTTACGTGATTCTATTCTTCTGTCAAGGATGGATGACAGATCAGTCCATCATACCTAACTTTTGTACCATATTATGAGGAACAAGAAGCAACAAAATGTATAGAGATAATCCTTTCCTTTTGCGAATTGTCTAAGTCCAAATATCTTTGATATTTTTTGCGAAATGTTCACTAGTATAGTGGTAGACGTCATAATTGTTTGATTCTTATTTAATATAAATGTTCTATGTAAACACAGATGTGATTCGTATGCCTTTGTTCATAAAAGTTTTCTGTATTTTCGACCTGTCGGTACTTGTCTGAGAGAAGGTCGCTATCTCAATATACTTTTACTAGATAGTTGGATCCTATCACGAGCGGATAAAATGGACGTGAGAAGAATTAGATGGAACTCGAAACTGTCAGCAAACATTCCACATTTACTGAACGGCTTACACAACATGTTCTTATATGTCTCCCCGTTCCCCAGACCGCAGGAACTGTACCGCTAGGTCAAAACAAAGATGGGATTAAAGATTAAGTTGCGTACATTAAGTGAAGTTGTTTGCAACAGTAAAGTCCTTTTTGATCGATTTGAAAAGATATTGCGGCTTTTGTGCCTCTCCTGCATTCCTAATTAAAGTAATTTACTCCAGAACTGAGGAATTCCAACGCTCGAGAGAACATGACAACTTGACCTTCGGGTTCGAACTGCTGACGTACATAAATTACGGTCGGTTGTATATTGTTCTGCGGCTTGCGCTTTCTCTTTGATATGATGGTCGAGTCAGTGCAGTGGTAAATAGCGGAATGTCAATCATGTGTCACGTAATAATATCGAGTCCATTTCAGCGCATATTCCAGGACGTGGATAAGTGTGTTTGGACTCCCTGATAATGTTTGACCGGCACAACACAGACGAGATTACACAAGTTCAACATGGAGCATAAACTGAATGGAGCTGTTCGGTAAACCAGCCAATCAATACGATGGCATCAAAAAATGTCACATGAGTATCTTGACCTGTTGTTTTGCTATATAGACACAAACGCATACAGTGAACACAGATAAACTTTCGTAAGATCTTCATCTGGCAACCATCAGTGATAATTGTGCCCGAAGACATTACAAAGCGTGTTGATTGCAATCTCTGTGATTCGATTAAAGAAGCAATCATTTTTTTCGTCCACCAATCGAGCACCGATGACTTCACGTACAGAAAAGTCTACCCCACTACTTGAGTTTGGTGTACTTCAGTTTGGATATAGGCAGGTAGAAGAGAGGGGTGGTTGTGTGCTTCAGGGACTCGGCCGCGCTGTCCAGCGCGGTTCGCGATCAGACGAATCTATCAAAGATCCCAGACCTTGACAGTCATCTGTGATTCATTTGGTGCTTTGCCTTCGTTCCCCTTCTGTTGTGTGGTCAGTGGGCCTGACTTATGGCACGCTGTTTCGTAGCCCCGACAACGGGGAAGGGGGGTGGATGGGGTTGAGGTGTATGTGATACTTTGAGAAGAAAGGAGACTGAGGAGGCTGTAAAATTCCGACTTACTTTTTCATTTAACGCGAAACGGACCCGAAACAGAGAATGTGAACAGGCGACGGTGTTCATGAGGCGGTGGCGGCGGGGGTGTGTGAAAAGGATGTGGTGGTGGTGTGATGAAGATAGTTTAATGTTCAAGATCTGACAGCAAGTCAAAAAACAAAACAATTGATGAACATTTGGCCAACATCCTCTCAGTGTAGGTTGTTGCTGGTGTCCGTTGCTGGATCAGATTCTGCCGTTCTGTCACATGCTACCAAACATGCAGTTAAGTGTTTAAAACACAGTCCATGTACATGGGCACCGATCACGTATATTTTATCAGACAGACGGTAGTTGAGGTGGAGTCGGTGAATGAGACATGGATCATCGCTAGTTGTGATCTGGCCGTCGGTTTTAAAGAGGAATTGGTTGTGGAAGGGGAAAAATGCATGGAACGGATGAGATAGTCAATTTTTAATGTTTGTCATTAACCAACTGTTACCACTTCGATTCGATTTATGGGTTTGTGGCAGATCGGAAGGATTTTAGAGAAAAAACCCAGGCCTGTACACACACATGCATATACATACACAGGTTGTACACTTTGTATTGTCTGTATAAATGACCGATGTTGTCTGCCTAATCCGCTATGTTAAACACCCCAATGCAGATTGTGTTGTTCGTAATCAAAATCGTCCTTGTGAACCTAGGTGATCTGCGATCTGGAGTAAACAAACCGAAGTAAGGGGATTTTCCCTTAAAACCAGGCTCCTATCTAGCTACTCGATTGAGGTAGTTGCAAAATATTTCTACACTCAAATTCGAGACTGACTTTAGTCGCCTATCTTTTACTCTATACTTTCTTTATTAGTGAAATAGCAACGTACATCATTTTCAGGAAGGGACCACGGCCATCAGAGAGCTGCCAAGTGAGGAAGTTGACCGGCAGCATCAGAATTCTAATCGGCAACATTCAAGTTCAAACGCAACGACCTCATCCGTTTGACCACCGCCGGTCATTCTTCCTAATAAATTTCCACGACTATTCAACACCCTTTTCGTTTTGTAACTCTCATTTTTTGGTAGACGTCTAAATTAAATCTGAGATGATCATGCCATGGGGTGTTTATCATCAAATAAAAAATGTGCGTCATGACAACTTGTTTTTTCCATCTCAACTCTCATTATTTTACTTCTTATCAGAACGAATCCTCTTAGGGAAGGAGAATAGTACCAACAGATGACCGCCAGGTAAGGAATTACAACGGTATTAAAAGGATTCGAACCAGCGATTTTCCCTTTCCAATGCCCTTACCATATGCGCCTAATAATCAGATCGAGTCTGGTCTTGCTATCACCCATAAGGCATTTTCAGAGCCCGTTTGTCTTCCTCTCCTCTAATCCTAACCGGTGTCTTTTCAGACTTCTTTCTTTTCGGAAAAGTCTGGAAACAAAGCTATGTCCTCCTCACTTGACTCAGTCATTGACCAGTAGAAGGGAAAATACATTCCGATTAAATTTGTCCATTTCCGTGTTTCATAAGGCGTGTTGCTTGTGACGATTTGTGTGCGTTGCTCTAAAGTCAGGTGGAATTGATCTCGTTAATATTTTCTACGTTTTGTACATCTCGAGAATAAATGAACTAAACAGATCCATGCAGACGTGTGCCCAATCAACATGACATCATGTGGTTGAAGTCAAATGGGAAAGGCACAACGTGCACAGAATTCTACCGTTCGATTTGCACTCAAAATCTCAACACTGAGCTGGTCCGAAAGGTGTATGGAAATAATAGAAGGAATAATTAAATTACTGAACATAGGACCACATGGATGAGAAAGTGACTCCTCGGCAGTCAGATATCACTTGGAATTTACACCTTCGTAGATATATTAGGATTAGAATACAAAATGACCATTTCGCTGACCATTAGCTTGTTTTTATTTCCTACTCAATAGAAATGGGATACAGAATTTCCTAAAACTAATTAGATATTTTGTGTTCATTTTGTTCCAGTAACGACGAAACTATTATAATTTCGTATTCGCAAATTTTACGAGACTATGTTTGCTGTGCACGACAGAATAGGATGTAAGCAGCTCAGAAACTCATGGGCAAAATGAATCAGGTGGCGGGAAATTTTGATCGGGAGGTGTATTATTTGTTCGAATACCAACTTAAACAGATTACAATCATCCTCGTGAATTTTGTAACTAACTGGGCTGCAACAAAAATTTCTGCCAATGATTACCTAATATTTTAGTCGATAAAACACGTGAGTGCAAGGCATGGATGGCATTCATGCTTAAGTTTGATTTCTGCCAAGGAAAACAGAAGTAAAATTTAGAAATGCGAGATGACAGTTGTCGATAGAAGGAGATAAGTTTATATATCTAACAGAAACAGTATTAAAAACTTTATGAGCAAATTTCAGAAGGACAGCATTGACCGATATATTTCAACCGTTTGAACTAAGCATACTAGTTTCGTGGTCTTAAGGTCCTGACTATTCAATCAACAAATTAAAAACTTAAAGACCATCTGCACATGAAACTTAAGCGCTGATCAGTTAATCCTGAACAACCAAAATAATGTACTAGTTATTTGAAACAGCATACTTGACAAATTATCCAACGACGAAAACGAATTGCACTGACATCTGTGCAGCTTGGCACGAAGACCAGTTGACTAATGTGGATAAAAGTCGATTGAAACTTATGGGAAATGTCTGTCTGCAGAAATTTAACTCTCCCAGTTAGAAATCCGAACCATGTATGGTCTTGGTTGCAATGAATTTCGCACTTACCCCATTTGATGGAAACATTAGTTTAATTAGTCCTAGTCAAAGGGGATTCCGATGTACGAAGTAGCTAAGTGATGGTTATCTGAATAGAGGATCTATCTATGACAGCTTTCTTCTGCACATTTTGCCCGAATGTCTGTCTCCTCTTTCAGTTTTCCATCAGCCAATAATTTTGCTTCTAACCGACCAAATGTGTTTGACTTAGGAAAAAAACGGCAAATACAATTTGAAGAAAACTGTCATCTCCATCGGTTAGACAATTCTTTAAGTCTTAAGAGCAGTCGCTCAGCATTGTTCGTATCAAGTGAAACAAATGATTTACAAACCCTTTTTCCAAGCACGCAAATTCCAACCGGTCCGGATTCGCGGACCGAAAGAGGTAGCTGTGTGATTTGCAACCACTTAGGCTTCATGATTCCTGCCCCCATTTTTTCACCCGTCTATTTTCAGTACACCATGACACAAACAAACATAGTCCGCTTTTGGGCGGTTGAATGAAGCTTCGAAACTCCCACAGTTTCCAAGTCCAGTTAGTTCATGTCTATCAACCCATCCCCGGGTAAGAGAACTATGGCTAATAGGCGTAGGGAATTCAGACAAAAGAACAAAATAGGAATCAACAACAATGATCATCGTCTCGCTATTTTCCGACTCTCCAGTTTCTTATTCACTCTTTAACCCCTCTACCCAACCTCCATGACTGTTTTCTCGTTAGGTTCACAAAACTAGATAATCACCGTGCTATCAAGTACTGTTGAGTTTGTGTATCCCTCTGCTGTCTGTTTTTCATTCACAAATCTACTCAAAGATAAGAGTGGAAAATGAGATGTTTGTGACCGGTATATAACACAACCCAACAATCATCCCCTCTTCCTCTGCTCACCAAGTCAACCAAGGGGAACGGTAAGTTTTACCCGAGCTGACTAAATGTCGAATAGAATTCAATGTGTTGCCCTCAGGGCAACATGAAGACAATCCCAGATAAATTTAGATGTTCACAACAGCATCAACCCTAGTCGAGTAGTTTCTTTTTTGCCTCACTCGAATTCACATTGTCACTGGGTCATGAAGTAGGACTGGTGAGACCATATGGAATAAAATGAGCTCATTGTGACCAAAAACAAAAACACGAGAATGCACAATGAATCACTGTATGCGTGTGTGCTCACCATTTTCACATTCCATTTCATCTAGATTAATGCTGAATTCCACTCCCTGTAGTTGTTCAGGGGACAAATAACTTTCGTGACTGAAGTCTTTAATGTCAGATAAAAAATTTTTAAAATAACAAGGAACTCCACTAGTTGTTTACTACCGGATACATGGGATTTTGAACAACCGAAAAACAGGACAAGTGTATGAGTTCATAGGCAATTCAAAGCAAAATAAAGTCATGTAATTGCTTTGACTGACTACCCGTCAGACTTCACTTGTTTCAGATCTGCCGGTCAATATTGCACCAGACACGAGATTCACTATCATTAGAGCCCATGAATGATGTATTTCTAAGGGTAAATATTACGCGATCACTAGACACCCAACACACAGAAACGGCCAAACAGAGGGTACAGGAAGACTGGTATGGAAAAATGAGGATTTCCTACGAGGCTAGATGCTTTCTGACTTTAGTCAGGATGCCATTCGGATTGTATTAGATTCATGATATGTATGAAACAGTTGAGCACCGAAAGGACGAGGTATGTACACAAATCACTTGGTATCTCTTTTATAAGAAGGAAAAGAAATTGCAAGTACTACGACCCTTGTAGAGTGGGAAGGCATGGGTCAGTAAGAATTCTGCTGGAGAACATCTCGTGCGTGTGTGATGACAGTGTAAGCTGAAATCGTTCAGGGTTAGCACTGCTGAAGGCTTTATTATTATGTCGGAAAAAGGATTCCACCCATTTCGATGCACCATTCCAACAAGCAGAAATTGCACGACAATGTGTGATAATGTGTGCTTAGTGGTTCACAACATCTGGGACACGGTTACTGAGGAACTTGTCTCGTTACACTTATGGTTTTGAACTCCTTGATACTGTGGGACCTCGTAGTATGCCTGGATGACAGAAGATTGGCAAAAGCTCTGGTGAAATCATGACTAGATGTCTTGACACTGGGATCTGAAAGTGAGTTGTAATTGGTAGTGCCACTTAATCGCTCCAGGAATTCCCATAGATTTCGGCAGTTGTGTTTGGGCTGTAAGATGCGACTGTAGTCTGAACTAAGCCTGCGGAATGAAATCTTCAAGGGGAGACGTAGTGGATTCGTCGGCCGATAGTGCCCGCTTTTAGCAGCTCTTTCTCTTCCGCGAAGTGGATGGTTAAGTGCGTAGTGCGAAAGATGCTTTTCGACTAATGTCCGTCGATGGCCAAGACTGTGACGTTTTTCACGTTATTCCCCAATTATGTCAGATTTGTGAAAAAACGACGGTCTTTTCGTAAGAGCCGGCTGGTTTATTTCTGTTCTCAGGTTACGACGCAGTGCATGACCAAAAGTTGTCAAGCGGCACTGTCCTAGTGTTCGAACTTAAAGGAAGCCAATTCGATGCTTCGCACTGTTTCACGCTTCTAAATGCATCAGTCTTTCATAGATCGTCGCACTTTTCTGAAACGTTGCAAATTTGCCGGCAAAAGATAAAAACAGAAGTGATATATTATTGCCGGGGGTGGCCAAACGGGTAACGTCGTGGCGTTTGGACGAGAAGGTCACGGGTTCGAATCCTCCTACTGCCGGTCAACTTCCTCACTTCCTCACTGGTAGTAGTAGTAGTAGTAGTAGTAGTAGTAGTAACAATGCTAATAAGTGTTTCCACCGACCTCGAAAGATCCCTATGTAGACTCAGTTTCAGTCAATGCGTAGAACTGCAGTTACGACGATGAAGCATTTACTATCGTTCTTCTTTTCCAACCTCTTCTCAGATTTCCCACCTAAGCTCCCGTTTCACAGCTTGCTCGTGTTTTGTTTTGTGTGTGTGAAATTACTACTACTACTACTAAAGCGGAGCAAGAAAAGGAAAGAGTATTAGGTGCTTTTGAACTACAAGGGTTGTCGCATCAACAGACTAACTACAGTTTTATTTCCTATCTTCCTTATCCGGTCTTACTGACTGTCAGATCGGCGAACTGTTGAGTTCGTAAAGGAATAGCAATCATCAAAAATAGCTGAATTCGGTGAACAATGACTCCGTGGTGGTTGGAGAGAGGACAATAGGAGTGTTGTGATCGTACGAGAATGTACATCCATGGTCTACAGTATACATACATAACTGAACACAAAATAAACACCTAAGATCTCATAACACCGGTGTGATATGAAATGGTCAAGTGGAATAACCGTTCTATCAACTTTTAATTCGAATGTCGAAATCGCACCATAACCAGTCATTTGGTGACAGACGGCAATTCGCCATCGGCCATCTCGTTACCACAAATAAAGTAGAGGAAATTTTTTGGCTTAGTTCTTTCTTTATTTTTACTTCATTAGTGCAATTGTCACAAGACCTTTTGGAATGGCACTGTTCCCATAGCATTCATAATTCACATAAGTAATAGCAATTTTGTGTGATACTTAGATTAATCAAAGAGGAGATATTCTGCAAAGGGCGACGTATTTTGAGTCATTCCGTCCTGTTTGCACCGCCATATCTTAGACTGGTTTAAGGTTTCGGCTAAGCTTTCATTACCCTTCGCCACCTGTAGTGGAGTAAGGCAATGTCGCCCTATATCATCATTTCTTTCCAACTTTGTCATAAAGATT
>LUCM01007090.1:277654-309410 GCA_008360955.1 Fasciolopsis buskii
ATATCCAGAAGTAACTAACATCTGGCCAAATCCTGTCAAATGGCAAATAAACCTGTATTAGTAAAATTCTTTTTACGTTAGTTATAACTATTATTACTAATTGTGGGTGGTAATAGTACCATCAAGTAGACCCCCCTAGCCTCTAGTAGGCGATGGGTTTCAGCATGACATTTTAGGTAAAAACACGACAGGGAAACATTTATGTACTCAAAATAGTTTAGATTCATTTCACTAGGGGGCGACACCGGGATCCAGCATGTCATGAGTAGCCAGTGGACTCCAAGCCCTCATGCCTGCTTTTGATGCACACCCATCAAAATCGCTCGGTTAAGTTTTCATTGATCTGGACTAACTGCGAATGATTATAAACAATTTTAAATCTTCATTGAACAATCAAGCCAATACAAATATATATACATATAATAGTACTATGTAATATTCGAAATCAGTGTATTACAGCCGACCTAAGACGTCAGAAATTCCAAGAGGTTCAACAACCAAATTACTGATTTAATTCGGCTAGTAGAGTGACAACAGTTTATCGTTCACAATTAACAATTGCGGACTCAAGGAATCTTGTTCTTTTCTGCCATCTTTCATGAACCATGTATTTGTGATTAATGACAGTGTTTTATTACTACTACCACCACAAGGATTTCCGTCCGCCTTGTTCTCATGTCTAAAACAGAGGACTTCCTTTTTCGTTATGCTTGTACACAAATGTTGAAAGGACCGCGATCGAACACACGTGACACACAAATGTACGTAACCACCGTAGATTGTTCGTGCAGACTTCTCGAAATCTTATTCTTGTGTCGCTACTGTACGGTTAAACATCTGCCAGTTTCAAACTGCAATATCTCCTTTTTATAATAAGTAGTCTCAGACTTCGCATATTCTTTCGTTCACCTTAGTTCCTATCGGACCCCAGTTCTGAATGCGCATTCTTAGGAGTGTTAAAAATAATGAGCTATTTGGTCACGTATACGTGACCTTGAATGACGAATCACAATGAATGTTTTGTTCTACCTTCATTCGTCACGTTAGTTACCGTGTTTATTCACGTGAGAATTCCGTAAAGAGCAATGAAAGAAAAAACCTTGGTTGTTTTTGTCGTCCAATACTGAATTATCGGTTGGAAAGAGAGACTGAGGAATGAAGTCCGCACGATTAGTCATGTGATGTTTTTATTCGCTTTGTTTTCATGCGAATCATTGTTTAACCAGGTGGCTAGAAATCGAACAAGAAAGCACGTGTCGTAGGAAAACGATGAAAGATGGACAGGTAGTTGTGTGAACCGGCGGATGGAAACGCACACATTCATGTGGTTTCACAGCACTACCGTGGCCATACATGTGCATCTCCATTAATGTTATACCTATTCACTTTCTAAAGGTAGAGCTTGCATGGACACGTTTAGTTTAGCGTGTCATGTGTCTCGTATGGTTGACCCGAGAAAAACCAGGACAAAAACTAAACGATATTGAATACGCCCCCCGGGTCCAGTTATTATGTGCCTTATTAATGACCAGTATGCTTTGATAGTTCGAGGAAATTCGGATCATTGGAAGCTAGCTTCTATTGTAACACTACCATACCGAGGGCAGCACACTGATAAATTTTCAAGGTCCAATTCCCCGGAGGGCAGCATTCCATGGATCAGTCTTATTCGAAGAATTGCACAACAAACCTCAAATACAAAACGCAAATAAATCAACAAGGTGCAACTAATGCATCAGTCAGCATATACGTATAAACAATCAAACTAATGACTTACAGGCCGCATGCTACATTAACATTTAAAACCGGGGTTTATTTAAACTTAGATTGAGAATTCAACATGCATGGATGAAAAAGGGCTTTCCAATGCAAGCATTTGATGTTGCGCTTATTGTGGCCCGGCTATCACGCATGGGTACTCCGTACCTTTTTCTCCAATCACCTTACTGTTTGCTTACTTGGTCCTTGTTTCGTTCAGTTCATTCGCATAGAAAATATCAGAAGCGTGAATGGACGTCGTTTGTTGAAGTATTCATACATACATTTCAAAAAGAAACGTGAAAAACAACTACAGTGAGCTAAACAGGTCTAGGACTGAAAAGAATAACAGCTGTCTGATTAGAAAGGTTATTCGCGGTCGCGACGGCGTGGTAGATCGGTCAGCTAAATGCACGGAGAACACAAGTGGTCTCGTTTGACCGAATTCTCGGATGAAAAAACAGTTTTTTACGGCATCTAAAGAATTTATTAAAAGCCAACCCTACCCATGGATCTTTCCTAGCTGCCAGTACCACAGTTCTCGCATCCGATAAGTACCTGTGTGAGGTACAAAATTGCATGCAGCAATCAGTTCACCCAGTCACGATAAATTTGTTTAATCGTACCGTGACTTTTAAAGCTGCAACGCTTCTCGTTCGGAGCATGTGGTGACAAGTTCAGCGTTGTGCTACTTCAATGCAAATCTACGCCAGTCTATAAGGAACAACTGTTTTATTTCTTTTTTGATCATGCCAATACTTTGACCTACGTGTGAGTGGTACTTCATGCATTCCGCCACCTACCCTACAATTAGATCATTGTTTGAAAAATGCGCACTTCCCGCAGTTGTTGAAGATAGTCGCGGAAAACCCAAAGTTGGCTGGACTTATGTTGTAAATATGCTTCTAAACACGCGGCATATTGAATGAAGGAATCAACAACGCACAACTCATGTCGGAATTGAAAGAAGTCTTGAAAAGCCGAAAAACTACTGACCATCATAACGTGGCAACTCACAAAGGATTCTTCTTCCTGCTGAATACTTTCAATCTTAGTTAAATCAGCCGATAGACTTCCCGTCTCCGATGATGCATACAAAAGCAACGTCAAACGACACCAGCCAAGAACTAAATGTCAACATCAAAACTATATTTCAGGATGCGATAATTTTAATATCATACTCCTCGATTTGCATAGCAAAGTTCAGCAGGCTGAGCGGAAAACAAAGCGATTTTACCTCTAACTCCTCTTATGAAAAAGGTGAAAGCGTGCATCGTTTTCTGAATGGGAGTCGCAGGCAGCTGAAGGTTACCAAACTGGAAAGTTGATCGGCGGTGAGACGGTTCAAAACTGTAGTATTCATGTTGAAACCATCTTGTCTGAGCTGTGTCATTCAACCTGAACTGCTTGGTTTAGGCTTCAAGGTTTTCGGATTAATTCGGTTTAGAAAAGATGTGAAACGATACGAACTATTTCTGTTACTAACGACTTGGTCGGCTGAAGTCTATCAGTTGGTGAAATCAATCGAAAGGAGTAGCTTCTACTAAAGGAATGACTGAAATCACTAGTAAAGCCTTGGGGGCTAGTAGAGGGAGGTAAACGAAATTGGCGTCGAGAAATCTGTGCACGATTGGAAGTAGGTGGTTTACGTGTGCTAAATAATGCATCGTCATCTGAGAAACAAGATCTACTAATGTTCGGGGTCATTACGTTCGTTATGATACAAAAAACAATGAGTTTGCATTTTTGGATTCGTTAGCGGATGATGAGACCATTTCTAATTGTGTCCAAATTTTCTAATCGCATTGCAAACTGGAAAGTGCGCCATGTTCGGCATGATATGTCCTTGAAACAAACGATAACTTCCATTACACATGGTAGGATCTGGAAAGAAGGATCCAATCCGACCAAACTACCTTGTAATAGCCTTAGAAGACAATTCTTCAATCATTTTGGAAACTGGACAAAACTGGTATGATAATGCATCGGATTGTAGAAAGAAGTGCGCGAACACTGCCAAAACAGATAAGTGGTTAAAATTAAAGGTAATCGAAATCACGACATTCACACTGTTTAAATCACAATGGTACTTGCTCGGTCATCACATGTCAGGTGACTGATAATGATAATAATATCCATTTATTGAGCATTTGCTCGCATCTGATCTCCTCCATTGTGTGACAAATGGTTACACATTTTATTTAGTAGCAACCGAATACATTTAAGGCGAATACGCACTGACACATGAAAAAACGTTTCCCACCGGAAGGCTCAACGAATTCCAAGGATACAATAATTTAGAGCCTCCGACAGCCTCTGCTGGAACGATTTGCAATTATTCATATCAATGGCATTCTTTCTTAGTAAGCTAGATTCCCGACAAAAATGGCGTTAATTTGACCGTCAAGTGAATCAATACCAAATGATCAGATGTGAAAGACCCATTGAGTATTGGGATTCCGGGCCTGCCCTATGCGCACAACAATTAGTAATTTCAACTCGTTCCCTTGAATAACGGTTGTCTTTAGAGCAAATCGACGTCATGGGACACAGCTATACCGCTTATGAATCTATTTCGTTTCATAAGATCTCCAAGTATATTGGTTAAAAATAAACTGCAGTGGCCGAAATCTGGCGTACACGATGAATTTCTGATGCGATTTCAATCTGAATGACTGAACCGAAATGATCGAATTGGTGTCGGAATTTCGGTCTTGTCTGGGAGAGCACACCGCTGTATTTTCCTTGATAATCAGCCCGTCTTTTCCTGACACTTATGTTGTTTGTGATAAAACGAGCTGCGTAATTAGCAAGAAAATTGTCCACACCCACTTCATTTCAGTCACTAATACAACAAGGGCCTTTGAAACTACACCATTCAGAGTTGAATGTCGAGATGTTGGCCGCCAGGTCGGCGTTCATACGCAGTGGAGGTATCTACATGTCAACCTAACTTTCTATCGACGTTTCCCGGACAGCGATTGCAGCTCAGGTGCAGAAATCTGATCGAAACGAAGTAAATGCAATTTGCGCAATTCCCATATCGTCTGAACATTCGTTAATAATTGAAATGGAATTAATGTATCATATTTTAAAGCTAATCATTTACATGTTCTTGTGTGTGAACGAGTGGGCAATGGGCAGATGTGAGACTGTACGGATCGTATGTCACTCAAAGAATTGTGTATCACCAAGGTGTTCACGTGGTTCACGTGGCCCATCGCAGCATGAGATGGAGATCATTGGCAAGGAACTAACGAAGTCACCATCACGGAACGGCACCATGCTGATTTCGTCCCACTTCGAGCCCATTCCTGCCATCTTAGCATTCGCCCCCGCCTCGGCGGTACCCGGGATACTATTGTCCAATTTCTGTATCTTATGTACCCGTGAGGACACCACATATCACCAAAGATTTTGACCCGCGCAACCCCGATAGTGCTCCCCACCGCGAGGGAACCACATTGCGAATCAAGTTCAAGTCTCCTCGCTTTATGTGCTAATCACTAACTGCAGAAGTGTTTTGACACCATTCATCCTGTCACATGGATCTGTTTGTGTAAGACAATCGCCAATTTGGCCTAGTGACTGCCCGAATTTTTCAGTACTGAGAGGGGGTTGTCTCAACCTGACAAGAGAGACGTGCCACGGTGTTCTACATCGTGGTTTGACAACGCATAAATTGTTCATTTTGTTTGTGCGTTTAGGGTTAAAATCACACTGGACGACTACATTCCGTGTCCTAATTTTGGATCAGCTGGAATTTGGTGAACAACCGGCCAACCGATTTCGATCTGAAGGTGCCTTGGTTTCGACGGCTAATGTGAGAATATTTTCCGGTTGGAGCAAAGCGACTGCCGGAATTTCAGTGCGATTTTCACATGACCAAGTGCTTGTATCAGAGCCCTTGAACGAGACTGATAAGGAGAGGTGATCGAAGAGAAAATCAAACTGAACAAATATCAGTGCATAGTGGTTTTGGGCCTAACTGAACTCTCAGTCCGAATGTATTGGATCTCCATACCGTGACAGTTACAAAGAGTATGTTATGGAAAAGAATAAAACCCATCTTGCTGGTTCTGTTTCGGTATAGCACTGAGAACTTCCAGTGGAAATCCAACTCAGTCAGGATCAGTTGAATCATTTACACCAAGCCGCATAAGATCGATTAGCTTCTCGGCTGATGTTACGAGCACCACATTTCAGTCATGTGCTTTTGCCGACCGGTGCCTTCTTCTAGCTTCGATAGTGAATCTCGTCCGTACAGTAAATTCGGTGCCTTTCCCGACTAGGACTATTCAGACTAGGGTTTCCCATCTTAGTAGAGCAATCCTTCCAGAATGAACTTCAGGATTTTCTTAGTATAGACAATTCTTTGTAAAGCAAATTAATCTATTTAACACAACGTTACATTAGCCGAACAAAAGTCCAAGTAAGAAATTCATATTCATCATGCTTCATCGGACTTAAAACATTGCAGAATAGAAAATCATTGAGGAAGAAGAATGTCACCGTCACACTTGAGCGGATTGAAACGATAGAAGTGCCGTCGGGACGGTGTCAGAAAAGAAAAGCAGGTTTTCAGTTGGCGTAGCAGTGACTGAATTTGATTGACGATATTGGTGCATTACCAGTTCATGACCTGTGCGAGTTCGCTTTTGCTCATGGTATTCTTTTACTTGTCGTTAATGGAGTTGAATAGCTGTTGTTAGGTGCATATCATTGCCACTAACTAGAAGGCTGTTTTGTGTCGAGATAATGGAGGGATCGAGGAGCCCAGTTACATGGCTCAGATCTTAAACCATTGGTGAATAGTTGGGTCATTCCGACCCAAAACGCAAGCACAATAAGAGATTGTAAGAGCAAGACCGTAAGCTGAAGTTTTCCATGAACAGGAATTGACTTCCAAATCGGACACGAGTTAACCGATAATATCAAGAAAATTAACCGCTATGTGCCATCGGAATAGTGTTTTTGAAACAATAGACATTCGCTTAAGTAAATTTTGTTGTGTGGCCGATTAAGTATCAACTCACTGGCCCTCGCTTCCGATCCGGCCCATGGGGTTTATTTTCGAATGCGTCATTCACAAATAGGTTTTCTTTTCTATGTGAAATCTAGCTTGAAAGTTAGTCGCACAGTTCGTTGGATGCCATCCAGCTACGCCGTTTGTTGGTAGTGGTGACTAGCCTACGGGGTTAATCCAGTGGCTAAAACTAGGTTTCCATATCAGAACACCTAATTCAGTGGAAGCCGTGCAATTTCGAAAACCCAGGTTGCAAGCCCCTCGAGCGATCGTTTGTGTGACACTCAGCGACTAAACTGATCCACATCAAAACAAAGGTAGATCCAAACTGTTACGGTACTACTTGGAACAAATCATTTATGTAAAACAATCAAACCTCAACAGTTTTCCTTTCGAGTCCTGTTATTGCGTTTTCTGATACTAAATCACGTGAACGAGAAACACCGTCAAATAAAGTCAACAAGCGGTAAACCCATTCTCGTGGTATTGGCGAGGTTGTGAACGATACAGTCAAATTGATGCGATAAAACACAAAAACGCGATTTGTCTCGGAGAGGGCAGTTTGTAATGAATGGAAATATCAACGTTTGATTCGAACTTCTCTTCGGAATTCATTACATAGCTGTATGTGACAATTGTCTCTTGACACATCAACTACCAAAAGCATCACCATGGGCTATCGGCGCCCAAATTACGATCGAAAGTTATAAAAATGTGCTGCGTTTACTTTTTCTCTGGTTTGAGTTGTCAGTACTGGGCACGAGCTGAATGCAGGTTGACACGATGGTATTTCAGTATCAAATATGCTGCTTTAATTCGTCTTGTCTTGGAACTGTTTTAAAGTTATCTTGATTTTCGTAATATTGAGCTCCGCTGACACCATTTGATAGTGTTTGTCCTCAATTAGTGGGCAGAAGCAGAGACACTCGAGACATCATGAAGTACAGACAAGCCAGTGTTTCTGGGTGAGATGTATCCCATCGAGGTCAGTAAAGCATGATCACAGTAAGCTATCCGAGTGGCAGTTCCAAGCAGTTTTGACATAGTTCCCAAATACATTTTAAAAACTTATGGATGTCACTGACGGTTGTGTTGATATTTTAGAAAATTGTACTCTACACTGCCGATCCCCTCAGGTGAGTCTAACTTTTCGTTGGAGTTCAGTATGTTTAGAGGATGGGAAGATACAAACAACACCACAGAAATCATATTTATGCGTTATGTTCATTTGGCTTATTGGGTCTACTGCAAAAAATCAAATTGCCACTCTTCCTTGATAGTGTTTGCTTATCACTATTGTTGCATTTTGTCACACAAGATACTTTATTTGTCTTAAGATATGCAACGCTCAGCTAGTCAGGAAAATCGCGTGGAGGCAGTGCGATTAGTCTGCATGTAAGTCAGGTGACACAGCCCTGCAACTGTAGTCAACCCGTCAGAATAGTGGTGACCCACGAAAATGAAAAGCGAACAGTTGGCAAGTCACTGGCGCAAGGGTAAACCATCCGTGATATTCCCGTCTAATTTAGGTATGTACGAATTTTCTGCTAGTAAACTGGGTTGTGATTTTCATTGGCCACAGTCTCTTCGCTGTCTTCAGTTGTATAACAGGGGCTATCGGCGCTATTCCAATACGTGATGGGGATTCGCAACACCGTGTGATTACAACCAATCGCGAATAGAAATGGTATTTTGGGCAAAAATATTATTCACACTACTGAAGTTTCATTCGTGGACACTAATTGTTGATGACTTCTAACAAGGATAAAACAGCTGCCCAGTGCCCACGATTATTTTAGTACTGAGTTCAGTGTCGACATCGCAATAAGAATATTCTCGTAAAAACAGCTAGAGATAATAAGTTTGTGGTTCCGTTTTAGGAATGTATAGCCCCAGCGGACGGTCTTGAACGTCCTAAATACATTCACGAAAAAGAAAGGATGTCACAGCCGCGACAAATAGAGGGCCAAGCAGACTTCGAGAATGACGACGAGAAAATGATGGATGATCTTAAGTGCGGATAGGCTTCTAGGAGGAAAACCTCTGACACTATGGACAAAGTGGAGTGGGCGCTACGTAATGATCACAACTGGATGATACAGGTCACCCTCGATAAGAGGCTAACAGCTGGAACCGCGGAAGGGTTGCGCCAAGGTGATACCCTTAATTTTTCTGAAATGATAGAAGAAAAACTGTGAAATTATCTAGATCCTGAACGCATTATTAATTACTGAGCTATAAAAGTTTGTGCGATAAGAATCGGGATTTGTCAAATTCAGCCCGGTGCTGATGAGATATCAGTCTCATTGACTGACATGATCAGTTTCGTCTTGGATCCAGTTTGAGAATATTGTTTAATCTTGTATGTTTGTTGATCGTTTTTAAATTGCCACATGAAAAACATTGGTACAGTTAAGGGTTGAAGGCACTGGCCCGCCTGGTATTCTTCGGAAGAATATTTTCAACTGCACTGTTTACCATCAAAATATATCTGTGTGGGATCAAACCCAGCTAGTGTGGGAAGAATTCGGATTACGATGATGAAGAGGATAATGTCGGTGAAGTGGTGGGTCCCGGCAATTCGGTTGAAACGGTCGTTCAATCCTTCCGTGTTTTCTTCCTGGTACCGCCCGAACCGTAAATTCACCGTCTCCTAGTCCTTCTGATCAAATTGCATGCAACCCTTATTGTTTTTATATTTTCTTTTATTACTTACTGACTGATTTTTCATAGATTGATTGGGATTTCCTATGCGGAACTAATAACCAACTTTTCCCCAAACATATCTGCATTAAAATCTGTGTATTCCTGATCTCATACGGCAACAATGAAAAAGGAGTGGGCGTGTTGACATTATTGGTGAATGGAACCCGATCTTGAAGTTTAATCATAAATCTGATGAGCATGAATGAAAGTGTAGTTGACTGGGATCTGTGATCGAACATCCTTTGCACCTATCACGTTTGCGCACGCAAACGTAGGCCCATCGACATCACCATCCGATCAACGCAGTCCGAACCCGGCCCCGGAGTTCTTGTTTACACCTCCCCTTTTATTTATGGCTTACGGTTTTTGAGTCGTATCAGTCTGAGTAGGACGTGTTCAATCACAGTATGAACGTTAACATCGAAGCAAATGTTAGGTCTCAGCTACTCTGATTCACTCACTGATTTCCTCACCTTCTTCCTCCCCTTCTTGCCCCTTACACATTGACCATAGTTCTCTTGTGTGGTGTGAAAAATGGATTAGTGGAAGGAGCTTCATTGGCCAGCATATATGAACACGTTTTTTGCAGACACTTTTGTCCAGACAGCAGTTTACATTCTATTTTAGTTGTTAAGGTCTCCATGACGGAGAAAAACAAAATGACAATCATTACCGTGAGATTATGGGATAACCGGCATTGGCGTGGTAACAAATTAACAAATACGGACACGTTCTTCCTCTAGCTAATATAAGCGAGGCTCCAGAGAGTTATTTTGGCTCGGCAGATTTCGTACTATGCACTGTTGAAGAAGAAGGGAAAGACGGCAATAGGAACGGCAGCCATGGCAGCAACAAATAGCATTTATCTGACTTTTGAGATTTTATCTCCAGAGGTCTTGTGAGAAAGGGCATGCTTTTGCCAAATTTCGAAAAGTTTTAATAAAAATTCGAATAATTTGAACGTAGTTCCGAAACGTCGTGGAAAGTGGTATAGAAGAGGAACCACATGTGGACAGATTAAGGTGGTTTGGACGTTTTGCACATGATCATAAAACAACTGCCTCGTTACAATTTGTTGGTCTGGGCAGCTAGTGGCTGGAGGAAGAGTCAAGTTGGCCAGTCAGTGACAAAGCCAAAGAGCATAAAGACTTTAATCGGGGGACTGTCTCGTATATGACCATTTGGGGACCATCAGATTTACCGAAGTGATGGATGAAACCAATTGATGTGTTTCAGTCAATGTCTTCCTAGACGTGGAAATCTGAAGTTGTTCATTTGACTACTTTGGAGTTAATGTTCTACTACTTCATATTTTCCTTTTATCCTCCGAATAGACGTTATGTTAAGCCACAACAAAACAAACAGATCACATTGGCAAAAGTTTAGTGAATGCGGAAACTGAAATCAAAAATGAAATGCGGAAGTGTACCACGGAATACAATCAGTTTGGCTGGGTAATAGAGAAAATCTTCATTTCGCCGGTAGTTCACAAATGAAATAGATGTCGAATATTCTGGAAAACTTGTTCGCTTTTTGCACACCTTGAATTCATGTGAGATTATGTTTTTCCAATGCGGATTCACGAACTAATCCGCTAGTGAATGCTTGATACATAAATGAAAACCTTGAGCACATATTGGTCCTTTTTCCAAAACGATTCATGGATGGAGACCAGTTCAAAATAGTCCTTATTACTATGATCCGGGTGAATAAGCTGACATCGTTTTAGGTTGGATATGAAATCATTTGATTAGGAATTCAAAGCGAACACATTTCAGATCTGCTCACATCCCATCTAAACAAAGTAAGGTGCAGATAGTGGGAATTTGAAAGTGTATTGGCTATTGTCAACATCAGGAGTGCTGAACATCGGTGCGTGGACAAACAGATCCCATCTCCTTCAAGAAATTCCATATTTATAATAAATTTTGAAGGGAACAAGTTAAATTACACCATGAGTATGTATCAATTCTCAGCCCATGCGGTAAAACATACTCTTCCACAATGGTCGAAATCTCTCTTTTTTGTCTACACTCAAGCTTAAAAAGCAAAAACGAAAGAAATTAAGATTTTTGATCTAGCGGGGGTTTCCTGTTTGGTTTTCCACATAACCGATCTATCACCAAACCACCTAATTGACCATACCTTTCAGCCAATTCATCCTTCTGAATTCAATCGCTCGCTCACTCACTCACTCACTCAATCAATCAATCAATCAATGAAGTAAAAAGTAGGCAAACAAACAGGCAAAACCCATTTGCTTATGAACACCAGAGGCGATTCGGATTTCATGGAAATGAAAATGCATCATGCCATGTTATTTGAAATGTTCGAAATCTGAGGACATTTTGTTTTTGGATGTTTCTGATAAGCCGATGTTTAAGTTACCGAAGGTAGATATTTTCATCGAAGGTTTGCAATCTATTTTTTAATAGCTTACGCTGACTGACTTATTATAAACATACCTAGAGCTGGTGGTCAAATTCTGGAACCAAATAGATCAGATTAGGAGGTGGGCTCAGGAGTCTTAAAATCGAGCACTTACTGATATTAACACCAACGCCCGGAACTGCAAGCATTCATCTCTGTTTCCACTCCCATGAGGTATGGTGAAAAATAGGACTGGATATTGCCAGTAATCCTGAGCTCAATCGTTAAACGGTATCAGTGCTCATTTCATCCAGGAAGTACTGCGCAATCTGACCGGATAGTCTGCCAGCAGCGTCATTTGGTTCACGGTCGGGTTCGCATTCCCCTTCGGACATGACGGACATACACTGCTGATAATGATCCCCAAAGGAAGATACGTTTTTACACGATGTCCGTGATTACCGTGACTTGCTGGACATAGATGCTACACAGAAAAATAATTTCTTAAGCAAGTTCATTTTCCAACAGCGTTTCTCAGCTTTGAACAACCGTGACAAGGAATACCATCAAAAGGAAACAAATATTAACAATTAGTTCATCTTCTCGGTAGTATATTTCGCATATGCGCATGTGCCTTATGTCCCCTTTCAGAAGGTTAGTCTTGTCTGACCGACGAAAATCCTCCCACGAATCACCATGTGGTTCGCAAATGGGCTTATTATCCATTCACGCTCCTAACGATTCAAATGAGATTCTAGTGAGAAATACTACTAACATTCTCCTGCAAATAAAGGCCATCTTTTACACATGCATAACACACACACACACATACACACGTCTGCCTCAATATGATTAAATCTTTAAAAATGCCATGAACTTGGGGGTGATTAATTTGAGCAGCAATGAGCCAAAACAGTCATAGCAACTAGTGAACAAACCATGGAGATATGAACAACAACATTATGTCCAATAGCAGATCATTCTGGTCGGCGGCTTTTTTCTGGATTAATATCCTTCCACTCTACAGTTGAATCATTTTGTAATGAATCAATTTTTAGGGCCCTCCCCTAAGTGATCTTTTGTTCTATTCGAAATTGTCAACCCAAATAACAACAATACCAAAGCTGATTTATCATATTTAGTCAGGATAGGAAAAACAAACATTAGATCAACTCAATAGTTGGCCTGTTGTTAATTCCGTGTGGCTTTACCCCCTCATCATTATCATCATCACTTTTAAACTTCATGTGATTCTGTTGCCAAACTGTAGTCAACATATGGGTTACCAGTTTCTAGACAACCAAAGTGACAGCAGTTGTCACAATAAATTTAATTGTGGCCAAAATTGAACATCAAATGGATCACAATCGGGCGCTCTGTAAATGGTATTCATTTTTTTATTGTCTTCCATCTAGGATACGCCCCCATTGAACTACAAGAGAATACATTCATCAATGATGGCTTTATTTGCGCCAACAAAACTCGTTGGCTGACGCTGGTCTTTCTGACATTTGAGGGGCGCAACCTGCAGTAAGGCTGTTGCTATCCTAGTTATCACGTAGTATTGGTCATTTACCTGATCGTACCTTTGTTCTGCTCTTTCCGTTTATTTTTGAGGTCAAACAGGGGTGAGATTGAGTTCACCAGCTGCTACGAAGCATTAGTTTTGGAAAATTGAGTTCTAAGGCTACGGAAAAGAGAGGCGAAATCAACAGCTATGGGCTATTAATGTACACAATGTCAGGGTTAACAGGCTCCATACCGGTCGTAGAATACTGATTTTGGACGAAACGATGAATGTTAACCATGACAGACTGGTGGATAAGTTGTTCGATTTGTCATCGTCCATCCCGGATATGAACCCCAATCAACATAAGGTGGATGATGGCCGTTTAGGAGTCCTGTACATTGGAATGTCCTAGCTATGGAGTCTTACGGATGTTATTTGTGACAACAAACGACATGTTGTTTAGGAAACTAATGAAACAAGTATAACAAGGCAGTGCTTATATTCAGGATGTAAGGAGCATCCTCCACGAGTATGCTGTTTGACCGTCATGACTCTTGAAGTATCTGTCACGGTCTTGGACTGTCATTTATCTAACTCTCACCTGTGGCTCCACGAATTTGAAGGAAGCGTCAACGACCACACCAGGGAAAAGCATTCTGCCAGTGGGCAAACCAGAGAGAGTGTAAACAAGGCCGAAGTGCCTCGGGAAGATGGTATTTGGTGTGCAAGCATAAAAGTCGGAATGTGACATGATGCAATTCATAGTATAACAGCTATGGAAGGAGTCTGTTCAGTCCGTTTGACACGTTAGATGCAACTGAATCAAGAAATAGCCCGCCAGGTCGTCCAGCCCAACCGTACAGTCCTGCAATCAGCACTTGGTTGGGCATGTTAGATCTGATACCTCACATGAAAAGACGAAACCGCGCTGGTGTCACCATAATATGGCTGATTCTCACGAATCCCAGCTGATTAGTCATTGAATCGGGTTAACACTGCAGAAGAACAGAGTCTGCGTGAATGTAAGTGTAGGTAAGGGCTTGTAATCGTCGGTACTACTTATATGAAGAAACCCAGAAGAATTCAACTTCTCAGTCGCTTTCGTTTCCTCTCATTCGGGTGGATCTAATAGAAATGACAATGGATTTCCACAAGAACTACCGTAGCATGGTTCTAGACTGAAATCTTTCCTTCCATGAAGTTTTCAAAAATGGTACGAATTCAGTAAACCGCTTGCTCGAAAATTACTGTGCGATGGCACTGATTAAGAATTTGGTCACGTAAAAAATTGTTGGGGTTAATACCCGGACGTTTTGTTCATACACTGGGCCATGCCATGTCGGTATCAATGTTCCCAGCATGCCTTGACAGCTCGAAGATGATCTGTATAACTCATATCTAATTCATAACTCCATCCAGAATCAACATGTTTGCAGAAGGTTCGTTACCATTTCCCGCTTGGGACGGTAGCTGTTGATTCGTGTAACGACTGAATAGTTATTTGGTCGATTTTCGCTTGTCGGTTGAATACGTATATACAATAGACAGGCCACAAGCATGTGACATCGTTACAGTGTTGTGAATTTTCTTTGGAAATGATTAAATTAAACTAGCCCTAACTGATATCTACGACGGTGCAGGACAGGATTTTCAATCTGGAGACTAGACGGTTGCAAGGAGTAAGAAGGTACGTTCAACTAACCGGCAACACACTCAAAGTGACGTTAATCCACGAAAAAGTCACGAACAAGCTTATAAACAGAATGTCATACTCTATCCCCCGATTCGACATTCAAAAGTGGATTAGAGATAATCGGGTCATTACTCAAATTGGACCAGCATAAACGCTCGTAAGATTTACCTGAAATCTTGATCTACTTCTTATATACTGACAATTACGTAGCTTTCATAAATCGGTAATCCTCCGAGGTGGATTCGGTGAATGCAAGACGTGTTCTACATTTCGACAAACCCAAAAAAACAAAAGTCGGAACGACTATGGAGGATGTCTGCTGTGCTCATTTAAGGCAGATAAATGACCACGTTGAAGAACTTCAACAATTATATTGGTGCGTAAAAAGTCGCAGATGGAAATGATTTCTCGATGTTAGAAGTAAATGCTTCATTGGTTAGAGATCTGGCGTGACGCATCTCAATGTATCAATGTACAAATGACCAGCGGAAATAACGGAATCTGTCTCTCTCCTGCCCCTACAGTTGGTTCATTCTCATCACTTGCAGTTTGCAGAAATGAATAGTCCCCGTTCCCAGAGCAAATAAACATTGATTAAATTCAAATTCCACTCCGTCTTCACAATGAAATGAAATTTGGAAATGCTAGATCCACTGTAACTCATTCGCTACCTTATCGTTGGCACTGAGTCCACTTCATCTTGGGGAACACGAATGACTCCGATGAACAAAGCTTAGCCTAACTCGTATACCTTATCAAATTAGAACTAAATTCAACAAGTGACACTCAAACAAACTTGGAAACACCTGGATTCTTCAGATCAGACTGGACCTTCGTCAATTTGGTCTGGTTGATGTAACCATGAGTGAGTTGTGTACTTCACCACCTTTTATCTTTTTACTTACTTCATTAATGAAATAACAATGCATATCATTTTTCAAGAGGGGACCGCGGCCAACAGAGGGCTGTCAAGTGGGGAAGTTGACCGGCAGTGGAAGGACTCGAACTCGCAACCTTCACATCAAAACGCCGCAACCTTATCCATTTGGCCACCATCTTCCGGGCGTGGGGCAGCCATACAAGGTGTTGTGTGTGTGTGTGTGTGTGTGTGTGTTTGTCCGTGCATATTTACATCGTAAGTGAAAAGTTTTGAATTTCTCTTCCTCTTCGGCTTTCCATTTTGTTTCCCCTTGACATGCATGATACAAGTAAATCCAGATCACGAATGCGGTACCTAACGGCATCCCGTCACTCAGCTTACAATAACAAGAATATATGATACCTTTCAAACATGCTACCACCCGGGCAGATAGTGACAAATATGTAATATCCCGAAATCCAGTGTAAGAACAATGTAGCCACTGTAGTCCGGTATACGATGAATATATAAGTTAGCAACGGATGATCACAAAAAAATGGACAGATGAAAATTTTTCTCTGTTCATTCATCATCAAGCAACGCAACAATGGTCGGGTCTAACCATGGTCATTTTCATTATGACAATCCCAAGTGAAACAACGGTTTTCAGTCAAGGAAGAGATAGTCGTATATTGTTTTCATGAATTTTATTAGTCACTGGAGTGCTTTAGCTTTATTAGGGGCCATTTTTGAGGATTCAATATCACGGGGATAGTTCAAAGCATATATCCATGAGGTCCCGACAGGAAGTGATGGAGGCATTTATTTTGTTCGAGTGCCAGTGACAGGTAATCAGAAGAACTGATGATGAGCTGAACATGATTTATGCATAGTAATTCATCTGTCGTTGAAGATCAACCCAGTTCCTAGGAAAAAAGACTAAAATTGTTCTTTGTGATTGTAAGTGATACAAAAGGAATATTTGAATGATATTGAGCAGGAAGTACGAGTGATTGATAATGGTGATCAGCAAGTGGATAATTGGAATCAAACAAACGGATAATAACAAGACGGCCTAAGGTCCGAAATCGGGCTACACGAAAGACAACGAAGGATAATGAACAACTGTCCCGGTGTAAAGAGCCGGATTTACACTGTGCTTATTCTCTCTGTACATTTTCCATGTTGTAGATTAAACCATTTGGGCTATGGCTTATCAGCTTCCATTTTACGTTTACTCGTTACAGGTCAGGATATTTGTGGCACATTTTTGAGGAGAACTGGCTTCTTGCATGCAAACCTGAGATTGCAGACACTCCGATAGGTGTAGACAATCGGATCAGATATCACGGGAAAAATGTTGGCTCCACCGCCTCAGACATGTGGTAGAAGGAATATTTCTCGCATTACTAATAGCATGAATTTTGCTGGCGGACTGAATGCATAAATGCCCAAATAAAAAGCCGAACTAAACGAACAGAGTCAATAGAGAAGAAGAAAAACAGTAAAAACAATGACTATTATTATATTGCAATGACTACTACGTGGAAGAGGCGTTGGGCCCAAATGCAATGGCAGAAACGTAAACGGAAGAGATGAAAATGTTATGTTGTTCCGATACACGCGATGATGGCAGGCATTTTGTTGTTTCCGAGGCTACATGTGATTAGCCCGATAGCTGCTCAAGATAAACTGTCATTAGCAGAGTTGTTCGGATGATTCTTTAACCGACTGAATTGATAGTGTTTATAATATTCTGAAAGAACTAGCTCCCGCCACTAAATTCGGTTGTAAAATTGATCCAAATAGGGAAACAATTCGATCTTTGCCATGCAAATGTATGATGTAGGTTTGTGTGTCAATTTAGAGTATGCTGAAGTGGTACACTTTTCAGAACTGGCTGCGCTACAATTCTGTCATCAGTATTTCGTTGTTTTCTTGTCGGATATTTAATTCCCTTTTTTCTCCGTTCGCTGCTAGAATCCGTAGAAATTATTGCCGTTGAAAAATAGTATTATTTCTGAACATGGGCTGGTATTGCTTTACTTCAAAGATCTTCTAATCCATCTAAAAGAGGCAGTCGAGAAGTCTGGCAGGCAGCTCTTAAGTGCATCCTTCCAGCCAAGATGTCCATTCCGGCATTGTTGAGTACCAATATCCGCTCTCCGTTTACGAAAATGTCGAATCTGTCTCTAGCACTTCACGTACCGCCTCGCGTTCACACTTGTGTCATCTGCATACTTAGCTGAGCCCTGGTATTGCTGATTTGCTCGTGTCGATGGTCAGCTTCAGCCCCCATCACCAAGACAGAGTTTCGGACAAGATGAAGACTGGATGCGGTGTGACAACCTGCACAAACTCCTTCTGGTCTGGCAAGTCCGAAGCTATACGTACTGTCTTGTAACAGTATCATCCTCGGTTTTCTCGCTATACCAGTGCAATTTGGCTGAAATGCGACATTATTTTTTGTACGCAGAAGTCTATACAAAATAATGCAATACAGTACAGGTTAGATATTGCGAAACCAAACTTTATAACTGATATTATTGCCAAGTGTAATCCTAGCGTGGATTGCTCTGAGGAGTGTGATAATAAACATGTTGATTCAGACGGAAACATCAGTGACGAACTAGGATTTATAGACAACACAGATGCACTACATATATTGTTGTTTGCTTACGCGCTTTGGACTCTAGAATAAACAAGAATCGAGCAAACATAAACGAGGGGGAATTTCGTAACATCACTTGGAAAGAAATAATCAAGTACAGGAATTCTTACCCCCTCACTATTTCGTTGTTATGAGAATCTAGTGATGGTGTATTCATATGGAGTCATCGTGATAATCCCATTCAAACACCCTGATGATGATGCTCTTTTGACGAAAATGATTCTACTTCCCGAAAAATTGGTATGCGAACTTTGATGAAATGAATGCAAGAACAATTCGCGTTCAGGTAATTCAATTTTCAGAACGGTTTTCTTGCGAATGAAAAAAGTCGAAGTTATTGCAGAATAGAAGGATATTCACAGTTGATGAACAACTGACTGGGTGCGAAACTTGACCTTGACTGTTGAGAATTTCATTCTGTTTTTCCCTTACTTCTTGACAATGCCACACGTATGGTCAGCTTCCAACAAATCCTTTTATTATCTTGCTGATGTGAGCCCAAGACGGACTGACAGTTGTTACCATTAGTATGGCTACTTCCTGGTGTCTGCTAGAACCATTTTTCCTCTCCATAGTATTGTTCCCTCCAAATCAATAGGAAGCATATTCATCCCGTGGGCACTAACAGGCATCCGAATTTCACTTTTGCCGATTTTGAGAATAGGTGCTGGCTGATCTAGGTGAAAGAAGGCGCTCGTATCCCCCCTTTGTTCCCATCGCAACCAAAAAACAACCTCATATGTGCTACCTATTGGCAGAACATACAGATCTTCTGATTCCCTCCCCTTTTATTTTTGAACAGTACATGATAGAAAGGTCATTTGTGCTGCCCCGGGGTTTGTATGACGTATTGTGTTGCCTTTATTCACCACAAGAACAGCCGATAGTTTGAGAAGAGGTGTACACGTAAAAGTACGAATTGTTAGAGAAATACATTGAACCACGGAATGAACCAGCCATCAGACCTAACCATGGACATGTTCGCGAGCACTTGTGCCCACTCTTCTCGTTCGGTCTGTGATCAATATAGGCCATTACCGGGATCTAATGGGGTCAACGCGTGTGGTCGAAAATGGAAGAAGACAAAATGCATTTCTATCTTTCTTATTACTCATCGCTTTGGTTCGTTCATTGCTTTGGTGCCAGTGTCAATTTTGCAGCTAACATTTAGAGACAACTGGAAGTTCCATACGCTCCGAGGCGGATGATGATGAAGCCAGTAAACTCATAGAGGACTGTTCTACTGAACGGACAGCGAATGAACTGAAAGAACCGCGGAACATGGGGGGTTTTCAAGATACCGGTGGGACACAAAAGGCAGATGAAATCATCCATGAAAGTTTGATGAAAGGTTTATTCATAATATTGGAAAGCTTTAGGGTTTAGGTCTGGGAAACCGTTGCAAGATTACCTGCAGAAACGCCAATTGTTTGTTACGATTTCATTCGCGAAAAGCCAGAATAAAACAGACTTTATCAAGATTGCTTAAGTAGAAGTTTGCTGCTGTGAATAAAACTGATGAAAGTTGGGTCAGAACAGTACAAATCAAAAGTTGGTCAGGTGATCAGAATCCATGTTCCCAAATGAATACTGATAACCCATAAGTAGCTACAACTAAATCCCTAATGAATACACGTATATGTTTGTAAATACTCGAAACTTCGCATTTTCATCTGCATTCGTTTGGGAATGGCACGAGCAGCCCGAATTTATGCAAAATATGAAATGTACTTAGGTACTACGCATCCAAAAGTCAAGACCATGAGGCGGAATGGCTTTCACATCATCTAAAGGTCAATTCGAGAAGCGGCCACTCGTGATCGATGCAGACAATCTATTGAGATCGTGATGTTTGAATGCAAAGATCGCGGATTCGGTTCCTCTTACCGGCGGTCCCTCCTCTAAGTGATTGTCTTTCGATGACAACCGTTTCTATCCGCAGGTAATGGATGTTTATCTTGTAACAAACAACAAATCCTGGGAAAGTCCATAACACGTTCCAATTTCAATGCAAACCGTAATTACAATTGCCTGCTTCCAGGAGAGGTTGGTTCACGTTCTGTTATTACGAGCCGTGTTGCCGCACTGGGTTTACCTAATTTTATTCCAGTTTATTGTGCCGACTTAAAACTTAACTATACTTCAACCTTAACAACTGTATGTCACTCAACCCAATATAGTGGGCCTTTCTTAGCTTTGTCCACGTATCGGATCCAGTCTCGAACTTGCACTATGATTGAACATTTTTAGAAAGAAATAAAGCCATTGTGAAGTGATCATCAAAGGCTCATTGAGCTGCGCTGTCAGTCGATGAGTGACTGCAAAATGAAGTAGAAAATCCTTCAAGATAACGGTTACTTAATAATACCACTTTCTAAATGCAATTTTATTCCTGAAGTGTTCACCCTAATAGCAAGATTGACGTTTCGATGGCAAAATAACGTTGGTCCTGACCAACCACGTGGTCATTCCATCTACAAGCGAAATTTCGAATAGCTACCGCGTACAACGTCTTCTTCGAAGTTACGCGCATTTACTTTCATTTGATTTACTCGATCACGGAGGAAGAATCTGTAACATCTTTCTGTACACCTTAAAACTACTGGTCCTTTGTTGAAAAGAGAGTTGGGTGGACAGGTGCCACCTGGGAGGTGATGATCTATTGTTGTATGCACTTGGAGATAGGAAACCATTTATATCGCCCTGTTACTGCCAACCGAAGTAAGAAGTCGACTTGGACAAATAAACACAAACAAACTTTGACGAGGAATCTCCGTCCTTATTCAAGGATCCCGGTCAAGCACACTGAATGAACAGAAAGGAAAGGGTTGTTCGTGAATCCCAAAAATGCTAGACGGGGTGTGGGTAGAACAACGAGTAATGACTCTAGTCTCGTCATATTCGTCATTTGCTTCCGTACTGAGAGTAGAGGAAGGAACGAAAATGCATAGTTTCTTGGTCCTGTTCGCCTCTTCAGTCCGTGCTGAAAGCTGGTATTATTTTGTGACTAAGCATGCAGATGCTGATTTCATCCACCCCTCTCATCCTTCAGTGTCAACTCTTCAATCCATGAATCGACTTCGTAGAGCGCGCACACTCACATCCTTGGGGTCCATTTTTCCGACCATATGTGCCTATTTAATAAATTCACAAATTAGAAGCGTAAAATAGTGTTCTAGTATTTGGAAGACACTTATTCATAAAAAACAATGCGGGCTGGATACAGTTACCGGGTCAGAAAGTAGTCCCTTAGGTAGGTCCAGTTGAAGAGAGGTGGGGCAGTCTGGAATGTGTATCCCATCCTGTGTACCCGCGTGCACAAGCGGTAGATTTATTTTGATTTCTACCCCAATACAGTGGCAAGAAAAAAATGTTTAGAAGAACGAGTTGGGATAATGATCCGTTTTATATTCGTTTTCTGTATGCAGCTCAGATCCTTAAAGTATCCAATGGAGTTGGGCAAAATTCAACACAATGCTTATGTACCAGATACAAATCTGTACTTCTTGACGTATAATTTCAACGACCATAAAATCAAGAACAATGCGATTGGGAATCCGTTCTAAGTTGGAGATTGGCGCAATGGAATCAAAAAAGGAAGCAAGCATGGAAGTTAGTATGAGACATGGAAGTGATTTACGTTTGGCATGGTGATCTCTGCCAGTTTTCCTCACTGGAAGCCACATACTCCATTTGCTTACATACTTTATTTTCAGTACATGTACATACTTACGATTCAGAGACTTTTTGGGCCGAGTACATATTTTCATGTTTCTCTGAGTGCTTATTTATGGTCAGTTTAATGTACCACAGGTAAAGTCAATCACTAGCATATGTGAGTTTTATTAACAAGGAATGGGCATGATGTTGTGTAGTTTATGAGCAGCATATATTGTTTTCCATTTGTCACTCACCCTCTGCCACCGGTCAGATGCGTCCACGTCCAGAATAGACCGAAAGTGACTAGTCATTTGAATTTGTTTTATTTGTGTGGTTCGTATTTGTGAGACTGTATCGAATTTATATGCATCTGAGCATTTTATCTTCGTTTGTATCATCCACTTGGGAGTTAAAACAGTTATCCAGACGATTAAGTTGGACAAAGGCTTTCAGAAGAAGTTTTGGAAACTTTTAACTAATTACAACCCAACAGTTGGAGAACTTTCTCATCAATAGAATGAATCACAGTGCACTATCTTTACCCGGATACCATTTTGATTGACGAAATCAAAATTTGGCAGTCGAAAAGATTTGGAAACATTTGAATACCAGTAAATAGTTAATAAATGATCGTTTAGTTTATTTATTCAATATAAAGTAAAAATGCAACGTCCCGGAAAGGGGTTGTAGCCAAGGAAAGGATGCTGAATAGGGAAGTGGCTGTCGGTGGGTGGATTCCAGCTTGCAACTTTCGCTTTCAGATCCTATCCGACGGTGGCCAAGCGGCTAAGGTCGCGGCGTTTACGCGTGAAGGTCTCGGGTTCGAATCATCCCACCGCCGGTCAACTTCCCCAATTGACAGCCCTCTGTTGGCCGCGGCCCCCTTCCTGGAAAATGATGTGCACTGTTATTTCATTAATAAAGAAGAAAGTAAAAGATAAAGGAAAAAAACTGACTACTGCACACTTAACAGATTTTAGCGGGTGAGTGGTAAGAATGAATACCATTTACTACCTTGTGAATATATACTACTATGGATAGTCAGCGAAGTCTATTCCTCGTCCGTTACTTCGTACTCACGTACATATATATATATATATATAATTATTGTTAATTAAAGCAAAACGTGAACCGGATTGTTCCTCTCAAAAAATCTACACAGAAGGCTTCTCATCCACCAAATCAAGGAAGAACAGGACACCGAACGCCATCCAGTCTGTCTGCGATTTTAACTCGAATTGTATTAACGACATGTCATAAAATTATCTATAAAGGCGACCGTCAGGGTTATGTCATTATTTGCCTAAAAAGGTCATCTTGGATGCACAGTCTTGGAAACTAATTAATTCCTTAGCCATATTCGAAATTGCTCTACCGGTCAGTTAGCGGCTCTGCGTAAATATTGATTAATGTGCTTCACTCCAACACGGAAATATCCTGTGCGAGGACCGAAAAGGTGACTCAGATTATTGATATGTAGATCACACAGTCGGTGGAGATTAGGCATCGCCTCCATGCAACCCAAGCTCAACACTGACGACTATTAACCTGAATAACCAACCACAGAAGCAGTGAAAACTATGGAAGTTGTTCTACTCCTCTAATTGTATGAAACATGCTCGGTTCCGAGGCATCCGACACAAACCAACCATCGAACTGAACCTCACTGAAGTTTGCCAAAATAAATATGAAAGCTGTTTAAGAAACTTGGCGTTATGGCTGATATTTGATCCGCCGACAAACCACAGTGAACTGACTTCGTACCACCCACCCGTGGTGAAACGAAAGTGTTTTTGTCTGGTCATACCTCGTGCCAAAAGCTGCAACTACCCATTGGGACCATAGAGACTATTTTACCTCGAACTAATTTGCAATGACCGGGTAAGATACGACCAACAGTCATTGTATCTAGCCTGATGGTTGGGAGGGGAGGTTGGAATTTGGAAAACACCAGGTACGTAGAAAAACGTTATTCACAAAGTAGGTATCTGTTGATCTTTCATGTCTTGTTAGTTGCGACCTTGGATAGGCAGAAAGAGTTGCATATCCAAACAACGATTCACAATCGGTTACATTTGGGCAGACACTAAAAAGTATTTCCATCGTTTAGTAGCCTTTAGTCATAGTTTAGAAGCATCTGCCTTCTTTTAATGACCATGGCCCGGGTTGTGATAAATATAAATTTCTTTACCAAGATTACAGCCATTGGAGAAATTCATTCCAGGCCTTACGATCAAGTGACTGGGTCGCTCGGGATGATCCCACTTGCGACGTGAATTGTATAGAAATGAGTATTTATTCAACGCTAGGCTGGGGCTACTAATGACAGCACGGAACCACCAAACAATGGTTAGGGGCAATCAACTGACAGAAAACTTACAACTGTATAATAGTTGAAAAGATCTGCACTTGAGTAATACTGTTCAATTTTCTGGTTTCATGATTTCCGCCAATAGTAGAACCGATGGGGTATTACAAATCACCTGGTTCGTCAAGTTTCGCGGCTGTCATTGTCCTATCTTCTTTGTATTTCGTCTTTTTCGTGTTTCTTTGAACTCACATGGTCTCATTTGATCCGTTTGCCTTGTATTCCAACTCACTCCTTAACTGCCATTCTGTGCCATTTGTTTCGATGTACTACCTAAATTGAGTTAGTATATCCACACTCATCCGAGATGGGCATGAGTAGCTTTTATTAGTATTGTTATTGTTATTATTGCTAATGTCACCACAACAATAATACCTGCGACTATTACTACTAACAGTATCAATAATTGTTGCAGTAGTAAAAGGCATGGCTCAGGTGAAAACGCAATACTGTATTGTTAATTTGAAAGTATTGTAACCCGCAAATCTTACCACCTTGATTGATTGACTGATCAGCCCCGGTTACATGAATGGATAATGATGAAATCCGATTTGGCTAAAAGTTTTTTACGAAAAGATAAAGTGGCCACAATTTATGATGAAATTCACGCTTGCACTGGTTTTACTGTATACCAATAAAAATCTTATGCATAGTTTTCACCACGAATGTTTCATTTGTCGTACTCCTATGTGAATGGTAGCAAAATGATATCAGGACTTATCAATAGAGTTACTCCCTACTGGAGCTACAAAGTCTACTAACGGAACTGAGTTTTATTTATACCTACACGTGCACACATAAGCATACAGACATAAATAAACACACGCACATCAGCCACGGATAGCAGCGAACTTATAATTCTGAGAAAACTCTCGGAATGAACGCTGCGTGACAGTGGTGGTCGTTCACCTCGGAAAACCTCGACCATTTTCCCGATCATTGTAGACGTTGCAATGGAAAGAACGAAAGCGTAAGGTGGACACGGAGTGGGGAGAGAAAAGTAGGCCGCGATAGCCAACAGGGACTACACAGTCTCACTGACCTCAATTAAGTTCTAATAGTTATTAACTTGGTACCAGAATGTTTCGGTTTTGGTAGCTACCCCAGAACATCGTTTACTCAGAGCAAGATTGAATCAAAATGTTTGCAATTTGAACAAATATGGAGAAGAAGAAAGATTGTGAAAGCAAAAACGTCACGGACTTCGATACTGAGCTATATCATTCACTGTCTCCAACTGTTTTTTTTCGCGAGGCTCTTGTGGACCAAAACCCCGGGACTTCAACAGGCACGATCCAGTCTGTTGATTAAGATGTTTTCGTTTTATTTGGACATGTGAAAAACATGTCCAGGCTACTGTAACCTATACACATTCAGTGTGCTTTCTAGAAGTTGAACTAACTGAGAAAATTCTCCAACCAGATTCTACCAATACTGCGAAGACGACATTGTCCGAACACCCAAATTCTTCGCATATATTCTGTCTGCAAGAGCCATGTTTCTGAGTTGTATATTAGCGCCAACCTTGCAGTGATCGCATAAACTAGACCTTTTTATCGATAACCGGATGTCATACCGATGCTACAGGTGCCTTAAGTTGGTGAGTGGAATTGGGGACTTCTGTATGCACAAAGACATTTTATCCGACTTTTGACATGTGGAAACGTCTAACAAGGGAAAACCAGACTTGCCGACAGAGATTAACGGGGGTAAACACAAATACCGATAGACAAGTCTTCTCTTGCTCGGAATTCTGTTTTTTTTAAACAGTGCAAAACACAGCATATTCTACAAAGTTGTTTTGCTGCGGAAAATACATCATCATTCTCCTAACTGCATATGTTCAGTCCTCTGAATGCCTGGTTATTCTGCAATATACGCGGTTAAATTCGTTAGCACAAACATGAATTTGCAGTTTTCATGACAGAAAAGCTTAAATAAATGCCTGTGTGGATTACTGGGAATGATGTTGAATGAGCAAAATAGAAGAGTAAATTCCAGTTCCTAAAAATTGTGTAATTAAATCGAGGTGCAATAAACCAATAAAAAAGCAAACTATTCGACTGACAAATTTTGTTTTGTGCATTCTGAAATCTTGTTGCCCTAGGTGAACCATTCCAGGTCGCTACCCGCATGGACACGGAAGTTAGCAGATGTCACATGGCCACATGGCGTTGATTTGAAGAGGTGGATGCGACTGTGTGTGACAAAAGCACTTTGGTTGAGCTGTCTAGCTCCGTTTGTTGATTAGTCCCATCACCGAACTTCGTAATCACATACCATTTCATTGTGACCGGTGTCGTTCATATCACCTACCCATTCTTCAATTTGACAGCTCCTGTTGCTTTGCTGTCTCAACTGCTTCTGTCCTCGAGCTCTCCATTTTTTCTCGGCGCCAGTTCAATTAGTGATTTCCCTGTTCTAACTGTCTAAAGCTATCTGTCCCATTTGCGCTTCTACTTGTGTAAGTAACGGTAGCTTTTCACGACCTAGCTTTCAGAATCCGGACTGGGATTAGACTATAGTGAGCGATTCGGAGGAAGTGGTGACATGGTTGAGGCAATTAGTTACCAAGGCATCAGTGAAACTTTTGACAGCGAAAGATTGGCCAACTGACATCTGTCCAGCATAGGAAGACTAGCAGTTTTTGAGTGAGCAAAATAAACTTTTCTTCCGAATCTGCTGGAAAAAATCTTTTGGAAAGCAAAAGTTTGAAATACAGATTGTTCACCTACATCGAGTGGGAAATTTCACAGTGATTCAGGGGAAGTTTTTAGTCGGTCAGCCTAGAATAACGTTCACAAAGAGAGCATTCAATCTGAAAGTATTTTTTTCTTCAGTAGAGTTTCGCATTTGCACTGAATAACGTAACTTCCCCGGGATACACTCGAACAGTTTTGTAGCTACTGAAATTCGAGTGAGAATCTAACAAAAACGGGTACCATTATGGCGGTTAATAGACAAGATAGTATCAGGGGCATGTACCGAACGAGCGGCAATAATTGCGAAACTGGTCGCGTGCTTCCAGAAAAAAATGTCATCCTTCGTATTGTATACGAATCATACAAATGAAAACAGAAAATGTTAAGTTGATTTTGGAAGACAATAACGCGCTTTTGATGCTTTACTCTGAAACAGTATAACCAACTGATCCAGTAATCAATTTTGCATAGCCAAGTGCGAGTGAAAACTCTCACGGAGGGTCCGCTGCACAACTGATGTGGTGGAATAATCGGAAAGCACCAGTGAGTGGCCGGCGGTGGCCAAGCGGATAAGGTCGCGGCAATTGGACATGAAGGTTCGAATCCCCCACCACCACCAATCAGCTTCCCCACTTGGCAGCCCTCTGCTGGTCGCGGCCCCCTTCCTGAGAAATGTTGTACATTATTTAATTAATAAAGGAAGCAAAAGATAAGAAACATGAGCAATATTTAGACGAAAGTTAACCTGGCTGTTCCATGGAAGAAAGATCAACCAATTGTGCGAACATGGTTTTGCATCATTTTGTTCAATCTATGGAACTGATTTATCTCCTAGAAGGAGAATGTCGCGAAAAAGTAAAAGTAAGTAAGTATGCCAAAAAGGCTAGCTATCAGCTTGCATAGTTTTATTGTTGTCAACATTACGGACTATGACGTCCATAGACAACTGGCCCCCGAGTTGAAAAGCTGGTGGTTTGTGTTCGAGGACAACATTCAGTCGGTACTTAAGAGATAACCAAATGAAATGGGGCTACTGTGAAACAATGGGCGTAATTCGTATACTTAGTACCTCTATATAGCATTGAGTCTTTCGGAAAGATGAAATATTCTGCTAAAATTCATGTGAGCTGTCTTATCAACCGTGCTTGCGAATGCGTGTTGATAACTATAAAAGGGATGAGATAATCTCATAACAAATGTCCCTTTAGTGTCCTACTTAATCATCCACACTTGAAATCACACGGGAAGCTTTGTGCTCTTCGTGTGACACTTGTGCTGCACAAATAAGGCCCGGTTGAAACAGCTAACTTTGTAAACACGAAACTCCTCTTGAGAGATCTGGTCGGTAATTAATGAGCCAAATTCATTCACTGAAAAGTTCAACACTGTTTGATACCGGAGTTCATAAATGTCAGTTCTACTGACACTCCAGTTCTTATTGTCAAGACTCGAAGGGGTCTATTACCCGATTATTTAATCTGCATCTCATTCACTTACTGCCCGGTATGTGTTTAGGAGATTCTAACCAGCGCAGATGGTCCAGTCAGTGTACCTATCTGACCGAAACTGTCATTATAAAGTGGTCCATTGTGTGCTAATCCCGAGTAATCTCGTTTGCGTTTGTGGTAACGGTAGAAATTTGTTGGATCTAAGTGACAGTTTCGTCCCGGGGGACTGGAGAAATCCAGCAAGACAATAAAGGGGCTGTTCTGGTAGCATCCTTGAAGAAAGTACACGCAGCATGATGAATTAGGTCATGACGAAGCAAATTAGATTGCACTGTTGTGCTAAGAAGAGCGACTTACAGCTTTAGCAGCAACAATTAAAATTTTTGGACAATAACAATTTTGCAAAAGGACATGTGTTTATTCACACTGTTCTCGTTCTGCTATTGACTATTTCAAAAACAGTGGTCATTTTCCCGGTGCGCGACCGCGATCGATTACGGGTTAGCGAATAAGGAATGACTAGACAGAATCCTGAAGTATCGCCTTCAGATACCACGGTTGTGAACACTTGACGACCGTCGAAATGGGTTTTGTCATCAACGAATCGTGCATGTTTAAACCCACAAAATGTCTGCTGTAGCTACTGAAGGAGAAACAGAGATTTGATATCGATTGTTGACATAAATCACTTATTTATCCTAATGATGACATTCAGGCAAGGAAGATCCCTTTTTATGAAATCACTGTGTGCGATTCAAACAGAAAGTGGAAATTCGAATTTTCGTCTGGGAGATGTTTGCAATACATTAACGCGAATGTATACAGATTCTTCATTTTCTCAAATGTATTTATTTGCTGATAAATGGCGATGGGCAGATTTTGATCGGAATGAAATCTATTTGGTCACTAGAATCTTATTTGAATCTTTGGGAGTGTGGATGGATGGTAAGTCCATTTAAGACTCACATGGTGATTCTTGGGAGGATTTTCGTCGGTCAAGCAAGGCTAATCTTCAGAAAGGGGACACAAAGCCCGAAACTATCGGTTTCATCCATCCGTATGCGAAATATACTACTGAGAAGAGAAATCTATTTAGATTTGCATTTTGTCACCATTGATCACGTTCCCACATGAGGATTTCTGATTGACTTCGGGTAATTTCAGTAGATAGTATGGATTGTTGACGACCAGTGTGGGAAAAAGGCGCACTCGAATATCACTACTATGGTCGGCTGAGTGCCAGGATATTTGTTCTGACGACTGAAACGGGTTTTCGCTCAAAGCGAAAGTGTATCGCACCAGTGAGAACCGTGTTAATACGCACCTTGTCATGCATATTTCCAGCAACTGATCTCTTACGTTTGATCGCATTTCAAATTTATGTCCATATCCAATGTGTGAACCGTTTAACCCATCGATAAACAAAGTTACAGTAGCATGGTTTGTTCGGTTGCACGGGAATTCCATCGAGATTGAGATCAATCAGCATGTCCTCGCGCCTGGGATTGTGACCTGTTTGTCGTCCATTATCATTAACTTTTGGCAAACGGCTGAAAACTCAGAACCGACACTCCGGCCTTGTTCCTGGTAAACATTTCCTCATCGATCCCAGAAATCAGCTCACGGGAATCGCATTAGTTACAATTGTCCATTCTGCTTGGATTTTTGGGGGAAATAGTTTTTCTCCTGGAAAGAATCATATGGCAAGCCGTCTTATTGGGGCACTTCCGCCTTTCCATTTCATTTAGAACAGGAGCAGGTAACTATACCCAGGGGAAACGGGCTCGGTCAAACAGGCTCGGCAAGTCCTTTTTACATAAATTTTGTGTTCCTACCACATAAACTTGAGATGGTTCCGTCCGCACCGGACCCGGTTTACGCGAAAATTCCACAGGGGTTAACCGTGCAATATTCCGGAATTTGAACATGATGCGGATAACAAGAACCTGAGCATAGGCACCGCTAGTCGAGATCGATCCAACGACATTCCGCTTACCGGGTAGATATTTCGGTCCCTTCGTGATTCAAGCTCATTTAGATAAAGAACGAATAGAGAACAGCTTAAATATGTGAATAAAAGCTTTAATTCCTTAGTCATTCGGCAACAAGTAATGTTCGTTTTCATAAAGATATACAAACCATGCGTGAACCGATTGGAGTTAATAGGCCGAATTTGCTCAGATCCTGTAAGCCTACGTGGCTTCGATCCAACGATCGAAGCTGACCTTTGACCGATAATTCAGTGCTACTGAGCCCAAGTCACACGAACAAATTACGTCAGCATACTTGTCTGTGTGTGTGTGTGTGTGTGTGTGTGTGTATTTAGCCGAACTATGTTGCACGCGACCATAAACAGCCTGGTGACCAAATTTGAAATTTTCTACCTCCGATTTCGATTGTTTTCTGGCATTTTCTATTACCACTTCAAACTGAGGCGGTGACGAGTTCTCAAGTGGCTGCTATTGTTGTTGTGCCCCGTTTAAGCTCAATGTCTTTGGTCGTGCGTGCTCTGTTGTGTGTGTGTGTGTGTGTGTCAATGTCTGTCTCTGACGCACACGCACAGTTCAAGACCACGGAGACAACGATAGTGAACCTGAAACGTGACGACAATAGTACACGATCTGTTCACGTCAGCTCACCGAACGGTTTGTTGTCATTTCCTCTCCCTCGATGGCTCGATTTCAGACATTTCATGTTCCCCTAGCCTCCTACAGTCCCCACTCTCCAGGCTGAACAGGGTGGTTTACCGGGTAACGGTAATCGTTATGCTGGCATGACAGTAGTGAATCGAGGGTGTTTGTAGAGGTCCCCCAGAACAAGATGGCCCTGAAGACGATCATGATGGAATCAAACCACGTGGATCGTACGAACGTACACACAATTAGGAAGCATGATACTACTGATCATTCAATTGGTCAGTCAAGTGGAGAGACTGAGATGTCGGAGCGAACAGGATAGACAATTTATGATGTCATGAGGCGAGGT
>LUCM01007090.1:318848-332594 GCA_008360955.1 Fasciolopsis buskii
TGATTTGTCCGAAGCTTCGGATCACTGCTCTTTTTACTTCCTTTATAAAGGAAATAACAATGTGCATCATGTTTCAGAAAAGGGGCCGCGACCAGCAGAGAGCTGCCAAGTGAGGAAGTTGACCGGCGGTGGGAGGACTGGAACCTGCGCCCTTCACGTCCAAACGCCACGACCTTATCCGCTTGGCCTTCGTCGGTCCCTATTCAACAGTAAAAACGCAACGTCCAGTAATGTATACTTGTTTGTTGCGGATTCCGACTGTAATATTATTAGAACATTTCCGCATTCATCATTTGAGCTGACCGGTACACTTTGATGTGGTGCTGAACATTTCGCCTTATTTAACAACCTGTAGTCGATCTGCTATTACGTATTCCCTATCGAGCTGACAATCCAGTCTACATTGTTGGTTTTATTTTCACTTCATCTTTCTTTTGATATACCTCCACTGTTCACTCACCGAACATATCAGACTACTGAGCTGTATCCTGTGCCATCCACTTGACTCGGTCCAGTCTCCTTCCCACCAATGAAAAATATTTTGGAACAAACGTTTAGCCATTTGGGACGCTTTTGACGACACACGAATTTCTTATCCTTGGAATAACCAATCATTTTTAAGATTTTTCGAATTTGTCTCTAACCTCACCAAGATTAAGCTTCAAATCATGCATCCTCTTAATTCACGCTTTGCCGAACCCGGGAATTCCAGATCTCCTAAGTGGATTACTCGTTCAAAAATCGTGTTACAGGTGTGGCGTTTCAACCATGCTTCCGTCCACTCACTCCCACTTCGTGCAGGCTGGAAACAGGGGCCAGTCAAGCATATAAAAGGGTGAAGAAAACTGCATCCGTTATAAAAACTAAACGCCTGTCTTCGTCTGCTACCAGTAACTAAACATAATGTTTCTCTGCCAAAGCCAATTTCTGTTTGCCTTGTTCGACGGCCTCATCATACTCAGACAACCTGTAAAGAAATTACCTCTCGGTGGGAGTTGATTACTAATCACCAGCAGCTCGTAACGACGCAAATTAGTGAGAAGTAAATGGCATATCTTGCTGTGAATTTTAACCAGCATTTGAAAACCTTTTTGAGTGTGCAACGGCTAAGGCATCTGAGCTATATTCGTTCATCCCGGGTTCTCATCCCAGTTCAGACGCTGTGGATACACACTCCCGTTGATCTCTAACAAGCTAGATGTAACACATGTGCAATGCTTCAATAGTTTCTTAGTGGTGAGCGGAATGATGAGATAGTATTACAACTTATACTCCTAAGAAACGAAAATCCTATACAAATCTCCCCAGAAATAGTGTTCAAAATAAAAAAACTACCGTCTGCATCATGTAATCCATCACACAAATCGGCCGTACTTAGTTTACTATGCATAATCGGAAGCTTAGATACACCTTCACCCGAGGCCTTAAAGCCTTTACCTTAAACTTCCGTAACGCGCGGATGAAGCGAAAAACATTGAACTAGGGTGTAATGAACAGCTGGTGGCCTGTCTTTCTTAGGGAGACCGATAGGAACGCTTGAAAACTCTCGTTTTTCGAATCGGTTGGTGTTTTCAGTGCATTTTGTTAATTGAAACTTCTTCGTCTACCGACGTCTGACAAGACCACAGCTAACACGATATTTTGGTGCCACAGTAACCCAGGGCTGTGATGCACAGTAACTGATCAAGATCTCTTAGGTCACGACTCAGCAGGGGATCTGCCATGAGAAATGCAGAACTCACGCACTCCTGGAAATTACGAATATAGATGCGAGCTACTGAAACAGCAGCCAGTAGTTCTATCTTGGATGCAAATGAGATCCACTTGGGACGACAAAACGTCCAGAATGTGCATCAAGTCGGAGTTTCCATGAGAATTTTGCGAAAAGACTCTAGGATCACTGGTAACTCGATGTCCGTAGAAGTCAACCTGGACAATGTAATAGAGGTCACATGTTCATACTCTGATTATCTTCCATCACGGCTTCAAATCTCACTCGACGAATTTCAAGTTAGGGGGCTGCACATAGCAGTAGCGGCCGCTGATCGGTCACGAGAGGCGAAAACACTAGTCGTGCCTGGAATGAAAAATTCTTTATAACGGTAGCAAATTTGAATGGAACAGTATATGTGAAAAAGCATAGAAAATATATAGATAAATGGTGACAGGAAGGAAGCGGTGACTCGAATTTGCACGACTACTTATCTGTACACACGCCACCAAATCACCAGTTTAAAAAAGCGCGATAAGCAAGGGGAGCTTGAAGTGGGATGCACTTGAGCCACGAAAAGAATGCCTCGCAACTAAACCCAATCGTTGGAATCTTTAAGTTGTATTGTATGGAATTTTGCATGCAAAATATAATGTCACATTCCGAAAATATCAGGATAGAATAATGCAAGGAGCGCATCGAAAAATCGATGTGCCATGTATTGGTTTTTATTGTGAATGATATAATGTTAATAATACAGCGTTGTTGGTAGATATAATGCGCCAACGCTTCGACTACTGTGAGTAATCTTTCTCAAGGCAAGTTTTCCAATAAAATGCATCTGTCCCTGTTGAAATTGTCGTTTTGACGGGTTGACCAAAACATGGGACAGATTTTAGTTTGTTGGCCGGTATGTGAAACCAGGAAACAGGAGAATGGGATCATTATCTGCAATGAAATTGCTTCCAGCCTCCGCGCTTGTTCAGCAAAGACTCGTGGTATCCACGGCGTTTTTTTTCCTCTATTGGGATGAACAGTCAGTTGGGGACACAGTGTAGCTAAATGTAAACGAAATCAACTGCGACATTTCATGCCGAAATTGGACAGAATTTCCCGAACATCATTCGACACTCACAACGCAGTGTGACGGCTTTCTTAAATAAGCACGGAAAACGGATCATTGTAGGTTCATGAATTGTAATTGGGTGGTTGCTTACTAAATTTTTCCCACTGCCACGTATTGCCCTATTGATTGAGATCCGCGGATTGAATTGAACTTGTGTCAAAAATGCAATGCTATTCGGTGGAGATACGCACGCAGTTCGCTGGTAAACAGATCTTCCTACACGAGTACACAGCCGGATTGCATCATAGGAGGTTTTCTATTCAAATTGGTTGCGATAGAAATGTCCTGACACAAAGAACGAACGAGTTTTGGAGTCCGAACAGCATTCCGAAAGGTGGCTATTAATACGGTTCTTCGGACACGTGAATACTTAGAAATAGCTGGTATCTAATGAGCTGCTAGTCGCATATTTCGATCGCATTTAACCGGATGCCCATCACCGAAATTATTGTGGCACTTTTGTGATTGATCGAATAAAGGACTACCTGTGGAAATTCCCCTTGAAATTTAGTATGCACTCGAGTTAATCTCCCCGTCGCACTGCTTGGTGAAATAAATTTGTTTTTTAAACGGATCGAAAGCACGGCCAAACTTCCTACGCAAAGACACAAACTGTTCATCGTTGTAATAACTCTGATAGCCATATTGTGAAGGTGTGTCCGACAGAACGTAGTAAGATTTATCGGTTTTCTTACTGTAAGACCACGCACAACAACCATGCTGGGATAAATTGCCTACTAGAAAAACTGGGAAAATTACGACCGCCCACTTGCATCCGACTTTCCTGCACTTAGACAAGAGCCGCTGTACATTCCGCGAAGGTTTTAATCAAATCGCTGTTGCCCATTTTATTCAGGCAGATAGATGTATTTCGTCGATATCGGCATACGGGGTTCGGGATTGGAAAGAACGGATTTACCGATGTGGTTCGAGAACTCGGAACGAACGGCCTCCCGAGGTTTCAAGTCCTTCATTCAACTAATTTATAAAAAAGAGGAAAACTCACGAGGAACGACTGATTTAGGTTCTCCACGACAGTTTGGTCAACTATAAAGTTACAATCAAACTGGGTTTTGGATTACCAAATACAGACAAAGGAAACAAACATGGATTGAGGAATCACAAGCCAAAATAACCTAAAAGCCGTCTCGCCAAGGAAAATAGGACCGCTGCACAAAGTGGTTTTCGACGTCAGATGACTGACGTTTCCGCAAACCGGAATAATTGCTGACTGCTTCGTGAATGCTTCAATTCGAATATCGTCCTTAGGTTGGACGACGAAGAAACTGTAACAGTTGAAAAAATTTTGAAAGGAAACTCCCGATTAATTTGCACACAGACATCTCGTGGCACCGTAGAATCTGGATATCTAGAAGATGAATGTAGAAGTACCACTGGTAACAACGGACTCATCAACATTCTTTATCTTTTACTTCATTTATTAGTGAAACGAAAGGGTGTGCTATTTTTCAGGAAGGGGGCCGCGACCAACAGAGGTCTGCCAAGTGGGGAAGTTGACCGGCGGTGGGAGAACTGGAACCTGCGCCCTTCACGTCCAAACGCCACGAACTTATCCGCTTAGCCACCGCCAGCCAAGGTTGAAAGATAACTCCAACCAGCTTTCAATAACTCTATTCGCCAAGAATCCTGAAATCGGCTACGATCATTTATCGCAAAAATGAGATAAACACGATTGTTTTATTCAGTAAGCGTGCTGATTTTAAAGAATATATTAATGACACCTGGAGGCGTTATGGGAATATAGTCAACACTGGAAACCAGCCTTCATTCAACTATTTTGCAATGAAAGCTGAAAAAGTCCTGGATGGGCCACCTTGTCAGTAAATCATACATGACCCTCATCACTTTTGCGAACCAAAAACGAGACTAGTCAATATCACCAACGATGAAATATCTCGGCTTTACGCTATCCTACGACATACCCTGATCTATATATATATATATATATATATATATATATATATATATATATATTTAAACGTCGCTTTTTAATCTAAAAGCTGTCACATTCGCGGATGTTTAGTTGTAACTGCACGCTTTGCTGATTCACAATCACTTACTTCTGTTAATCAAGAACAAGTTTACTCGTCGTTGAGATACAAGAGGCGCGCCTCCAGATGGTTGTTGATAACAGTCTTTATTTGTTTCACAGAGCCTCTCACATGTCGCTATCACTTTCCTAAACGGTTGCTTCCGATTGGTACGCACTATGGGGTCAATTAATCTCTTCATGCGTTTTGGTCATATCAAGCTCCACAATATATCCGTGGTTTGACCCGAATGCTTACAGTAAGAAAAACCTTTTAGCAAAGAACGGCGTAAAATGAACGCTATGAGAGCGCTACAGTTAGGAGTAGAGTACTGAACACTAGAAGCATTTCGTTCTGATAACTAGGGAAGGCTGAAATCTTTTGTTGAACTGCTCTCTGAAGCAATCGTAATTGAAGACAGACTTTAAATAGATAATCAATACCATCATAACATGAAGAAATCAATGCCAACCGATTTGATCCTTTAAACATTAGGGATCTGCGTTGAGATTTGTCCTCTAAAGCATCCTTTTGAGTGTCTTAATGAGAGTTAACAGCAAAAATGAAGACAAAAACCGAACACTAAATTTCAAAGGAATTGAGATGTGAGGGACTAAACTTGAAATCTGCCAGAGAGCAATCTATATCGTTTGATGTGTTGAAGCTAATCAACCGCTAAACGCGAGAACTCTCCCTGAAGAATACCGATGAGCAAAAAGCAAATTGTCCAGAGGAGTAACTCTACACAGCTGTGGAATCGACCAACAGAAATCCTGATGCATTTTGTAGTAGGCGGTAAGTCGCTACCACATGCCTCACTACCATGCTTGACCCAGTGGGATATTGTGTGATTCAATGCCATTTCAAACTTTAGGATCATGGCTCCCAATTCTTCCTCCGTCCACGTACCGGCTCCTAGAGGATATAGCGCGTCCCCGTTCCAATGCACTCAGGCACGAAGCACATTATAAAAACCTGCTGTCAAATCCCCCGCGAGCTCCTTCTATTTACTTCGCAAATCGCATATATTGTCTACGTCGAAAATATAACCTAAAATACCGAGATACTTTTCTCTAGTTTCAACGTCTAACTCCAATACCTTCACGGATTTAAATCCGCAAGACCAATAGCAAAACATGTAACCAACAACAGCTCGAAAGGATCAGATACCAATTTGCTTCTCATGAACGTGGAATGTTGCGCATAAAAACCATCGTGGAAACTCGCTTCTTTATCCACTAGAGTTTTTCATCACAAGCCTGAGGCACGCATACATTATAAGAGGCATTCTCGTAAGATCCACAGCATTGGAGGAGTACACGGTAACCCATGCTCCTGAAACTTGTAGCGGCATAGAACCAAAAAGGATCTCGGTGCGCTGGGGCTTGTAACAAGTTGTGAGACAACGAAATGCCGCATAGCAACCGAAACCCCCAAATGACCTCTCATCACTTACAGTTCCAAGATCACGGCCAATAGTTAGTCCCAATGGCGTAGCTGGTGTTTTAGGCAGCGCATCATGCCGTTTTCACTGGATTCAAACAACATCCACCAACAGTCACCCGGACCGACTGATAAACTACCAACGGAATTCAAAGGCAGCGGATTTTGATTCGGTATAACCATTATCTTAACCAAAGTCCAGCCTTCCTGCAACGACACTGTACCGATTGTGTCAATCAATGGCCTTAGCGAAAACGGCGCATAAGACAATGAATAACAACAGATCAAATCCGGGAGCAGAAGAATCGATCAATGCCTGCCCGACCTGGCTTTCCCAAATAGAGTTGGTGGTGGGAACGGGTGATAGCGGCCACGAAACAGAATCGACTGAGGATTTACGGCCGAAGAAGAGCAGACGTCTTCCTTCCTTTTTTGTTTTCCGAAACAATAAAACCCTATTTGACGCCATACGACAGGAAAATTCGAGGTCATCGTAGTCGATTCACTCATAATCCAATGCCGTCATCATCATCAGCATCGTTCACAGTTAAACAGCAGGATGAATCTAACTGACTACTGTCGTTCTCCTACAGTTACACGTTGCTGTGCAAAAAACGAATATGCAAGGAAACTAAGCAACCGGGAAAGGAAAAAAATGCCACAGCAACTGACACGAAATACTGTCTAACTATATTGATACACTTTTTCAATCATTCCAATCCCACCAAAAAATCACAACACAATCGCTACTGTTCACGGTTCAATCCTCATGCCTCAGCGTCTCCAGCCAGCTAGTTGACAGGTTATTCGGACCCCAGTCACAAAGACGTGACACCCACTTCACTTATGTTCGATGGGGATTTTCCCATTTCACGTCGCCACGTCATATGTTAACCCCCACGCGATTTATTCCAATCCGTGGGAGGAACGCGAAATAGAACAGAGCACGGTAGACGAGTGGACACCGTAAGCAACACGCGAACCAACCAACAAAGCCTACCAAACTTCATACGCTGAGACAAAATATTCTCAGAACCGGCACCGAATACTAGACTCATAACCTCCACATTACTCACGCGGTCAATTCATCCAATTCTAGTCATACTCTGGAAACGGTGGTGATCGAAAACCTTCAAGCGACGAATATCTCTGTCACACAACCATACAACGGAATTGAGCGCAATTCGGCACAATGTACGCGATCTTTCAACTTCAGTGGAATATCAGACCGACTCTACTAGTGCTTCAGTTCACCGAATGCTGCTCAAGCATTGGATGTACGCGCGATCGCCTCTGCTACCACACTGACATCCCTAGTCACGCAGCTACCGGGATAACCGAAACGGTCGACAATCGTTAGTTCCTTTCCATCAGGTTCGGGACTACCGTCATCCAGTCTTGTAACACCACTTTACACTTTGACGGTGCAAAGCACATCCCGAATGGAAATGCGGTCCTCGTGAGTCTGTCTAGGGCGCTTTGCGCAAACGACGTAGTCTGCATAATTTAGGTCACACAGCTTCTCCCCATTCGTCAGTTCCACAAATATACCATGAATATCCTTTCAAGTGTCATCCATTACCTTGTCCATAACGACGTTAAACAAGAGTGGAGATGGGACACCCTTGTCGAACGATGCTACTCGTTTCGAATGGACTCTTATGCAACCATATTTTTTGGAGTAAAATGCTCGCAGGAGGTTCAAGAGCTTTTCCGGCATACGTTTTCGGTGGAGAGCCTGAATAGGATTATTCGACCCACTGAGTCGAATGTGCCTTTCAATTTGGAGGTGTGTGGTACGACTCGAGGAACTGCTCAAAGGTGGAAGTCTGGTCGGTGCTACCTCGACCTTTACGAAACCCAACCTGCTTTTGGCGGATGTTACTCCCGCTAATCGGTGTCAAACGGCACAACATTAATGAAGCTAACACTTCAGTAACTATCGAGATGAAACTAATTCTTCAATGATTACTAGTCAGTGCGTGTGCCCTTTTAGAAAATACATACAATAGGTAATCCACTCAGGGTAACGAAGTATGCTCCTCGTTCCAAATATCATGACGCAAGGAGATAGACGCTTTATTCAGGATCTTCTCATCCATTCTATAAAGAACTGAAGTTCGTCGGGACCGACAATTTTTCCCTTCCTCAATAAACGAGTGTTCGATTCTCTTTTACTTCCGTCGAGAGTTCAAGATACATTCCAAGAATTCGCAGCCGCGGTCGTCGGACTAATTGCATAAGCGCGCTGCCAGCCAAACTGTTCCTTGGAGTGTACGGCTTAACAACCGAATGACTGTTGTCTGTCACAAATAGGCTTTCCATTCCTACCGCATGAGGTTTCACTGACCGAAGTTCATCGCCCGCTGGTGTTGTGCATAAGTGTAAAAGGTCTTGGACTTTTACCTGAAGCAGTTGCTAATTCCATTTATCGGCTAACTTGACCTACCAGTTTTCACGATCATTCTTAAGGTTTATCGTCAATCGACACTGCAGATGTCTTCGCACCTCATTCATCTCCTTACAGTTTGGAGACTGGCGGTTTTATTCCATTAGATTCAGCGACTCTTGCAAAAAATAATGCCTTTGATGGATGCTGGAGCTAGGACAACAGGCAAAGCCTGCTGCCGAATGCATCGCCTGTTCGATTTTATTCTAAAGCTTATCTATGTTCCTGTTCGTCAGGGTTTCTAACTCGTCTGATAGTTTCTGTTCACAGGCGTTGCGAAGAGCCGAACGTTCTACGGTCAACTGGCTTGCGATCTGCATCGATGGCCGTTGAGCTGCAGCATAAATCCCATTGAAAATAATTTACGGTCTGATTCTACGTAAAGGGATCTGTAAAATCACGTTTTGGCCAGAACTGCGCCAACAGTAGCATACTGCAATGCGGGCGATCCGACCCAGAGTGTCTGTGCAGTTATATCACCATGTCGCTGTGCGGCGTGAACTGCGTCGCAAAATTAGTACTAAACAAAAATAAAAGACTGTCTACACGAAACTGGAGAAGCATGTCCTGCTAGCTGTAGGCTGAGAGGCCAGGCGCAGAGTCCACTCAAATCACCTGCCACCACCACAATGTCACAGCCTTGGCTCTTCCGAACAACAGTGACGAGTTCGTCATAAAACTCGTCTTTTTGCACATCGGCGCTAAAGTTGGTTGCAGCGCATGCTGAGATGACAAATGAGCTGCGTTTAACACAGCTAACCTTTAGCACGTCGACTGATCCATGCATTCTTAAAGTGAACAAACTTATAAGAGCCGGTTAAAATTTGTCAATCAGTACTATTCCAACACCGCATTGATATGCAGCTTGAGCTACTTCGTCTCCTGAGTTGCGCAGAAAATATCTTGATGAGCTAATAGACACAGTTAATTAAACTAATCAAAACTTGAATCTGTATTTCATGGATGCAGGAGACATCAATCAAAATCGAGTCCATTGTCAGAACTAAACACGCCTGCATGAGAGTGCGCACATTGAAGGAGTTGAGATTCAGAGATTGACGAGCCTTGAGAAAATGTGAGATAGTCGACTGAAAATTACTTACGACACCAACTGACAACGAACCGGCACAAATATGGGGAAAGCAATCAGTGGGACCATTATGAGTAGGCAGAGGGAGTAAAAAGAGTTGGCGACAGAAGACAGATTGAACAAGAGAGGAAAATCTAAGCAATGCAATGCTGGTGGCTTTGGAGACCTCAGGCTATGCCCCTTCCACGGTGCTCATGCTTTATGCATAAAATAAATTTAATAAAGGTGCACGGTGAACGGAAATTAACGCGCTCCAGTACAAAATTTGGAGGGGTAAGAAACGTGGGTTCCCAATGCATTCAGGACCGTTTGGACGCAACTGTAGACATGTATGTTACAATCAGTGACTGATCCCATAGTCAGCAAAATAATCACTGAAAATTAGAGCAAAATTTGAGTAAATGATGAACCATACAAGGAACAGCGGGTAAATGTCCAAGTATATTGATAAGAGCAAACTGACAAGTCGTTCGTACTATTTGGAATTGCAACTGGAAGATAGCCAGTTCCTCAACGTACCTACGTAAAATTTGGTTTGCGGCGTTTTATACGACCTTAAATGAGTTATCGAGATTTACACAACGTTTGCGCTCGGTCAGATGCCGTGTGACTGGTGACCACACTAATCGGAACTCACTGATCGACATCTTTGCAAAGCGTGCATCCACTGATTTTTGAAGCCATAACGGAATGCCCAACTATTCAGTGGAATAACTTAGTTTGTTATGCTTATGCAAGCGGCTGAGCGCTCACATGTAAATTCACAGACAGTTTGATTTGACTCTTTGTGGTAAATCAAACTACGTAGACAAAAAAATCTACCACCGTAGGACTCCATAATTTGACTGATTACAGAAAGATTCTCCTATGAATCAACCGAAGTTCACCTGGTTGGCCTCAGAGGCGGGCCCAGTTTCCAAACAGATACAAATGCCAGAACAGAAACTACTGACATTCATCACTTGTCTCAGAGACAGCTGAATTATACCAACTGCAGGTAAAACAGCTACCAACCTGGCGAGTAGCCCTGGAGAAGGTGGGTCAAAGTTAACTGAGTAAGACGCTGCGGACTAAAAATGACAGTGGCTGGAAGGCAAGCTGGGTTTTTGCCTGGCAGGCAACTTCCCCGTAAAATGCCACAGGCCTACTGAAAGAAAAGTGACTGGGGATTCCCTTTCAAAGCACTGCACCGTAGCATAAGCGCATGAACAGAGTTCCTGGAGCACCCGACTCTACTGAAAGCCTAAATAGTGATGGACCCTTGGTACGAGATGATCAAAATATGTATAAGGTGAAGTACCGGTCCCTGCTGCTAAATCAGTCCAGTTCAGTTTTTTCAATCATTAGCCATGCAACAACATGCTCTGATTTTGATTGCAACACCACATACCCAAAAGAGAACTGGGAAATAAAAAGCTGAAAAACTATGCATCGGCGAACATTAACAAAAGCTCCTTTGCATGAGCTACAGAAAATCCTGATATCTGTTCGTCCTTGAAACTGAAGCAAGAACTCGAGAGTTGCAAAATCAGAAACCTCAACCCTCTCACAAGGACTTGAAAACAGGGGGAAATATGTATACCATCTTCTTGTCCAACTAATATTAATACAAACCCATTTGATTCGGAAAACGGTTTACAACGACATTGGATGCTCGAGTGCCGACGAAAGATCGATTCCAAATAACACTTCTGAGGATACAAAAAAGCGAACGGCGATCCAATAGTTCTTGAGAAATGCTGGCATTTTCTCCCGCATAGTGCAGTCGTAAGCTAAGCGTGTGATTATAAATGTTTTCGTCTACCCATTACTAATGGTTCCCGCCATCATAGAGTACGATTTCCTCGGAGTTTTACTTGGAGTTTCAATTTGAATGGAGCTTTGTAATATAGAAACAAACTGAAGACTAACCGATGTACAGATATGAATCCGCCATATTCGGCAAATGATTCAGAGGATAACTGCGCACCAGTGGACAAGCAGCACGATCTTCCGAAAGTAAAAAAAATCGTGGGCATTGAAGTCAAATTTTAAATACCGAGTAAAATGGAAACCCGTTTATTTTATTTACATACTGTTTGGTATCGGTTCTAAAATTCAGCTGACTATTAAAAACAGTCGATGAGAGGAAGTAGAATTGTAAGGATCTGAAAAACCTAGATGATGATTTTGAAGTCTGGGCCCAATTCTTCTTCTGAAGGGAGGTTGATTCGGGAAGGGGGTACGAGATCACGATCAATCAGTGGCAATCCATCACGACGACGACGTTCCAACTCCAAAAATGCCTCACGATGTGCCCAATCCCATTCACTGGCATTGGGTAGAGAGAGAGAAGGAGATTGTGCAACAGTTAATTGAGACACAGATAGGCATACTTGGCTTAAAACAAGTTTGTTCAAAAAGTGAAACTTTATCCACAAAAGGGCCCGCAACATCTAATTGGGACGATAATCTAATTAAGTGCATGAGAATGTATAGGAAAACCGATGTGCCATTTTTACTGAAATTATTTTAATGTCATACAACATAATTGTTGGAGTGTGATTGACCGATATCCCGGCTACCAGGCGCAAATGTTCGCGACTCCCGACCTGAGTTGCAGAATTTTCACTAAAAAACCATTCATAATGACCAAAATGCTGATAAAATATATGCACCACTAGCAAGGCTATATCCTGGCATCATAAAACCATTCCTTTTAGTTAATCGTTACCTTTACGATAAAGTACTACCACAAACAAAGTACAATATGTTTGAAAGGGAATCGAGTTCAAGGGCTATTCCTTGCAAGCTTTTATGCTTCTAATTCATACATCTCATAGAGATCACTGTGCTTACCACATCGTTCATTTCCAGAGTAGAAAAAGTAAGTACATCTAGGTCCACAAACCGCGGCTAGATTTCAGTGTACTATAACAACAAGCATGCCCTGTAGACCATAAGATCCACAGCACTAACAAAGGGACCGGGAACCTTTACCCTAAAACTCGGAGTGGCATGGAGCCACAGAGCATCAACGTGTTAGATATGAGCAGTCGGGCGATAGCAAACTATCACATACCATCAAAGTGACCGAAAGATCTGTGACTCAAATTTATGAAGTCAGGGGTGGAAAAAACGTAGATAGCTAACCAATAACAGACATTATTCGACATAGACGAGATTCGAAACCAGACATAGACACAACGTACTCGTTTGTGCTGCATGTGTTGTACTAGATGAGATACAACGACATTAACGTTGCACTAATGTCTTGCGATTTTGGTTGTGAGCGAAGAATAATGGTTAGAAAATACCAAGGAGACAAGTCAAACCTATGCAGCTGGAAAAATATTTCGAACTGAAAGGCGGAACTGCTCGAAGCATATAGCCGCTTCACCTTATATTTTTAACTGTTTCGCCAGAAGATTTCATGGGCTAGAACTCGTCAGATTAAGTGAACCTTCTCGGAACATTCCACCGGTTTTCACACACCATGGACTAACCATGTACACACATCTTCCAACCAATATTTGTCTCGGAGAACGGCACACAACGTACTCTAACAATACTAAGAAGTCCAAACATTGAGTTTTCGTACACCGTCCGTTCTCAATGCCCACGGCTCTGAACCTCATAACAGTACCTGTGTTACTGGTGCACATGAAGTCCTAAAATCTTTGAAAATCACCAAATGTGCATTTACTTGCGCTCATAAGGTATCCCCTCCTCAGATTCCCCAATACTACTATTTTTGACTAATTTATATTGTGATCCAACCCCTCTTCATCTTACAGACGCACTCCACTGATTAAGCTTTTCATTTTTTTCTACACAATAACTGCATATATATATATATATATATATATATATATATATATATATATATATATATAT
>LUCM01007092.1:0-10559 GCA_008360955.1 Fasciolopsis buskii
TCAAAGTACTGGAGGAACCAGTGTGGAGTGGGGGGCAGAAAAGGAGTGGGTTTGGATAAGAAAAAAGTGGCGGTGGTGGTTGCGGAGGGCGGGAGGAAGAGGGAATTTTCTGGCTGGGTTGGTGTGGTCGAAAAAGAGACATTAGTGGAATGGGGCACGGTCCTTGTGTTTGGGTCGAGGCGCTGGTAAGCGGAGGTTGGTGGTAGTGCCGATATGACGGTGGAGATATGTTTAATGGAGGCCGGAGACAACTATCTTGGGAAATCTGACGCAACAGCGAAGGAATTTGGCGGGGAACAGCTGGTACATCAATAGGTTTTTAAATCTACGGTGCGAGTCTGTGGTTTTCTTCCGGCTCGGAAATTCTCTTGGCAGTGACCTTCCGGCCCCCGTGAAACGAACAGCGGGCAATAGAAAGTCAGCGGGATTACAGTCAGGCAGCTGAAGCGCCGGGTTGAGGGGACTAACAATGAGATGGAATAAGGTTTGGTCGGAGTATTTCGGTCGCTGGTCATTGTTCCACCGGAGAGTAGTGTGTTGCTTGTTGATGGTGTAAGCGCAGGTGTACCATCAGTAACTATTTTCTTAAGGGTCTGGATGGGACAGGGCGAGTTTTGATTGGTGCTAGACATTTTTGCTTCGCGGGGAGGAGAGAGGTTATTGAGACCCACGGAGAAAGTCGTAGGCGAGGGGTTTATATGCAGGCGTTTCCGGAATGGTCGTGGCACAGGAGACGGTAATGAGCCGTCTAAGTTAGCAATTTCCTGTGGCTGTGGTGGGGCCACAGGGACCGGTTTAGGTACCAAGCTCCTAGCTATGCTAGGTAGCTTGTGGGAATTTGTTTTGTGGAACCATTTTTGAGTTCTCATTTGCATGCAGTCTGAGGGCCTCCCTTTGAATAGCAGTTTTATCAGGGGTAATTTTTATGGACCTGAACGGGGTAGTTAAAGCTATCTTAGCCTCACTCCTCAAAAACTGCTCTGCAGCAGCGGGGTTAGGGGACTGGAACAATACAAGACATGATCTGCCTAACATTCGTTTGCGCAGTCTTAAACAGTGGCAGAGGTGTCCCGTCATATTGCAAGCAGAGAGGATAGTGTTTTTGAACGAGTCTAGTGGAATGCGGTCAGGGACATTGTAAACCACAGCATTAGACGATCTTAGGTTTCTCTGCTTAATTTCTGATGATATTGAGTCGATAGCCCGACAGACACCAACGAGATGTTTGCGTAGTGGGTTTTCGGGCGTCTTAGTTAGGTGGGTAAGAGGAAGCAGCTTTGCAATCACTGGTTTTGTCAGTAAAGTTTTGTTGTTTATCTCGTGAATCGCTTGCTCTAATTTTCGTACTTTATTATTAGTCTTCGCGAACATACATGCGACACTAAAAGTGCACACTGGAGGCCGGTGAATGGGTTGTGAGGGGGTGGACGAGGTGCATCTAGCTGCTACGATCTTGGCAGGTTTAGTCCTAAAGGCCGCCATTTTAACAAAGTGGGACGTTGTGTATGGCTGTATGGTTGTGTTATAAGGGATGCACCTAGGGGTGCCAAAAGTTTTGTCAAATCGTAGAGTGGAAACTGGGCGAGAAACCTTGGATTGATTTAAGGAGTCGTTATCTAAACTGAGATTGTGCCAACACTAGTATGGCGGTATTCAAAGGTTACTAAAAATATAACCAGATAGAAATGGAATATTGACAACTTATATGAAGAGGAAGGCCCTATATATGTCAGAAAACGTTTTAGGCAGTGCGTAAATAATAGAAAATATGAAAACCAGCTAATTCCGACGACCGCCAAAAAGGATGGTCGGGAACTGCGGCAATGTGACGATACGGGAAGAACATCTAGCAGTCTATGTGTCGCGTTGCTTTTGGGTGACTGGACAGTGACGATAAGTGACGGGACTGGTAAACGAGAAAGTGAGTTGACAGGTAGCCTGGTGCAATTAACTGTGAAAAGAGACAGATGGATGTTGCTTACGGTTTACAATATCAAGGGGTTTAATAGAACGCCGTGTCAAATCTGTGTGTTACAGTTAGATCTCAAGTAGAAAATCAGCAGAATTTTTGCGCGCGGATCAGCGCCAAATAAGGTTTCCAGAAACAAATATTTGACCAGTAAAAGGCTCTAAAAGTGTTAAGACTACTACAAAACACCCTAGTTGCCTAAAATCTAAAAGAAATCTCACTGCGAGGAGCGGTGCAACGCAGGTCCAGCACAATCCGAGCTGGTGAGGCCTCACGCTGGGACGGAGGATCTGTGAAGTTTGTTGCAATGCAGGGGACTTTCAATGCCTAGCAAACAGTGCAAACTAAAGACAAAGCGGTGTTCCTTGTATTGAAAGGCTCTGAAGTCTAGAGCATGCTGCGTAAGTCTGAAATACCATTTACTTATACCTCATTCAAGAATGTTTGGCACAACATTAAGGCTGGGCCATTTTACAGTCCCAAAGTTGAGAAAGTCGAAGATTTATTTGAGACAGATAGACGAGAACCTTTTCCTGAAGAACCCGAAGAAGAAAGGAGATGCGCTGCTTTTAGGCGGTGTGACTCGCAAATTTTGTCGTTACTGTTGGCAAAATGCTTTGCTTGTTTGGATCTTTAGGCTGATAACTTGTGCTGGAAGTTGCTTAGCACCCTGTCGTCGTGTCAACCTACACATATACACAGATCTATTAAGTAAAAGCTACTGCAGAAGACGATTGAAGTGCGGCACTAAACGCGTCCTCTTTGTCTCTGTTGCCGCATTTGACTAAGCCTCCGCAGTGGATAAAATACGAAGGACCAGCGCCAAAAATCGGATGGAAAAATTTTATCGTATATAGGGGTGCTGACCTGGTCCCAATACGACATTGTGGAAGATTGCACACCATGGCAGAAAGGTACCGAATGTTCGAGGCCATTTGAAGGCGAGAGCACTAGAAGAGTACAACGCCAGCGGAAACGTACGGATAAAACAATCGTAAACGTGAGTTAGATCTCAAGCGTGAAATTAGAACTTGGAGAAAATGACGCACGATAATAATAATAACTAGTATTTTTCCCGGTTTCCGAAAGACATGAACAGGAAAACATCAAATTTGTAAAGGGATGGCGCAGTCAAAACACGGTAAACACGAACTAGTCATGATACTTTGATACGCGCTTCCATGATCAGAATCTGCAGTGATGCGCTAGGCGCGCATTTTTCAATTTCTACTCAATGCTAGGCAGTGGTCTGCCAGGGTTTTACGCGACCATTTAGTTGTTGTCAGTCGTATACTGCAAGCCGTTTCGTGTCTAATTACATCAAAGGCACTTGTGGCATGCGTAAAATTTAGAAAGAAAATGACAGCGGAAGGAACTGAGGACTCGTCAACCCCTCAAAACGGCCGTGTTTTGCAGGCATACAAATCATTGAACACTATCTAATCATCCGCGGGAATCGGTTATACCAAATGCTGTCCACCGCGCGATAACTGGTGACGTCCGCTGCTAAATGGTGATGAGTTGGCAATTTTGGAAGAGGCGAAAGGTACGAAGAAACGGTGCTAGGTGGAACACGCGGTTGTCATTTACTAAACAAAATGGTCGATTTAGCATGCTAAATCCGTAAAATTTGTCGGTTGTCAAGGTAAAAATAACCTTTCGCTTATTATGTTTCAAGGGTCAGGTCTGGGCTGATGGCTTACATATCCATTGTAGAAGGTAGACCATTCGTTTGCAGCCCGAATATGCTTTGGTTGCTGGGCTCAACCTGATCCAGCAGAAACTTATTCTTTTTGCCTGAGAGATGAGTGGCGGAACGAATATAAATACTTTCCACAGTTCCTCTGCCTGACCTTCATTTTCGGCGTTATATCTGTTACTTACTGGCAGAAAGGCGCTGCGAGGAGACATGCAGCTCTTGGCCCTTGTAGTTGGCGCTGTGAGGGTGAATCCAGCGTTAACAAACGTCGCATTGCAGCCATTTTTTGCTGTATCCAAATCCACGAGAGGCCGTTCTTATCTGCGTACTCAGCACACTTTCCAGTCAATTCGCGAAGTTGGCCCCTGCGACTGTATACCACTCTTAGTCTTTAGCAGCCTGTATGCATCAGAAGTCATGTTTTCGAGCTTTCCGAAGTTTACTTACTCTGGGGGATCACGGACAACCTGTACATCAACGTTATTGGTCTCCAATGAAGGAGCGTAATCCTCAAGCTTGGAGGACTTAGGCACACGCAAGGATGAGGACGTACAGGGAACAAGCTTAAAGGCTTTCTTATTTTCTGTGTCTCACTACTGCGAACGTGGACACCAACGAATGCATTCACCTCGGCTTCCTTCGCCACATGCACCACGATATTGGTTCCCTCATGTACCGTTAAGTAAGTTAATTTTTTACCTGTCCCCAACTTAGCCATATTTCTCAGTTCCCCTAACGAACGCCCTGTCGTGTCCTCACTTACGGTCAACGAATACAATCAAATGTCCTGGAAAGCGTCGGCCAAGAGGCTCGTCTTACCTTCTATAATGATAGATGATTGTACCTCCGCTATGCTATACTGCTTCTCGAGCGGCGTTGACCGGAGTCGACAACCATCAATATGGAAGTCCACCCACGTCATACCTAAGGAATGAGCATAAGCGTAATATGTGGCTGCATGGTAGCAGCCCCCGGTTCCAGAAGGCTCGCGTGCAAGATGACAGAATGCCCATCAACACATATGTCCCACAAGGCTGTGAACAACAAACCTCCCGACAGCAACTCACTTTTTGAAGATACGCTAGCTTTTGTTCTGTTAGGTGTCGCTCCGAAACACTCCTAGCGAACTGAGTAATTCTACTTAACAGGTCTGCTTATGTTCCTATGCTTAGGGTGAAACCCATCTCCCAAGTAATTTCTTAACAATGCGGTAACGCCTTGCTCCTTCTAACCCCGTGCGCCGCAGTATTCAGGAGAAAACATGTGAACAAGAAAGATCTCATTCAGAGGTCGCGTTTTCAGTGTCTACTCTCTACCTAAAATCTATTGATTGTAAATATACTAAAATCGAAGTCCCAACTGACAATGAGTTGTGCTTGCATGCCGTAATAAGAGGGCCATTTTCGTCGAAGATAAGTTAGAGCCACTGGAAAAAGGCAACCTATTATCGCCTTAATATATATCGAAGTACCCCTCGGTTGTTGCAAATCCAAGTTTCGCATCCACCGATAAATGCGCCTGCCATCCACTCCTACAGCGATGGGCAGGCCATCGCATCTGGTGACTCATGTCCATGAGTACTTGAAAAGGACGAAAAAAGACCCTTACCTCAGTCTTAGCCGCCCGAAAGGCGCCTAACCGCGCCAAGCTGTGGTCGACGACAGTCGTCTCCACATTACTGGTTAAAGGTAACATGTCCTTTATGGCGGTAATCGCCTATAGGTAGCTAGCTACACTTTCATTGAGAAGAAGCGCGCAAAATATTGACCTCTCTAAACCTCTATCATCCGCTACTATAGAATGCCATAGTATGTACCCACAGAAATTAAGCTGGTAGGTAAAGCCTGCTGACAAAACCTCAAAGAATATAAACAAAAGCTAGACACTGTTCTGCACAAAGAACAAACCGTACTAGGTCTTCCCTCTTGAGAAACCGCAGTGTACCCGGTTCGCGATTTGGGTATTTCACGCGGACGACGTTGGTAATCCTATCCATTGACAGGAACTTTTGCCCGTTAATACTGGTGTCAAGCACCGTTACCTGACGGTTGAAACTTTCCCTGTAGTGTCGGCAAAACTTTCTGGCATTTTTAAAAATTTCCATGACGTCCATCACGTGGGACTCCTGCTTTGCGAATAACTTACGATTACGCCTTTGATAACGTTAGTGATCCCGGCGGAGGGTATGGTTATGTTCAATACAATAGCCCAACACCATGTTCTGTTTAATCACTGCACACAACATCAAAAAGACTGGGCAATCAGTACTCAAAATCTGCAAACAAAGGTTAGTTGAAAGGAAAAGAGGCTTACCTAATGCCACGTAGATATATCTGATGTTTATGAAAGCGGCAGTATTTCATATGATAATGTGGAAAAGGAGTGGGAGGGGAAGGTGAATGTTATGGCAGTCAAGTGTTTGGGATAACAGTACGATATTTAGAAAAAGAAGTCATTAGTTGGCGTTGAAAAAACGTGAGAATCACAGTCAAATTCTGAAAAACCGTTAAAACATGAAGGAAAAAGAGGTGAGAAATTATCAGAATCTTTCATACGAAAAGCAAGACCGGAATTCACAATGTGATATACCAGGCACGCGTTTCCAAGTTTTAAGTCAAAGCTAGACAGCGGTTTACCAGGGCCATGTAAGACCTTTTGGGACTTATTGCCAGTCACGGACTGCAAGCCATTTCATGTTTAAATGCATCGAAGGCTCTTGTCGCATGCGCAAAATTTAGATGGCAGACGTCGCCATATGGCCGGATTGGTCGAAAATCGATGGGGTTGCATGATTAACAAGAAAGTTTAACTGAGACGATGAGAACCAATGTGGGCGGGATAACGGATGGAGATGAGTCGAAACCGGACTGGACGTCGTTGATTTGGATAAGAGAGCTGAGATTAACAACATCAAAGAGTCAACATGATGAGAAAGATAAAGTTGAGGGAAACATTCAAGGTTGCACCAGGCCGTTTCAAGGATAAAATTTTATGAAGAATTATGATGTCACTGGCTGAGGCTAGTTCGTTGAATACCCTTGCTCTAGTACCTTACGTGAGAGAAAATCCTAAAGCATTTTTGTACGCATAAGTCGATGTGAGAAGCAGGGTCATGCATAGTAATTAGTATGGTGGTGATGTAAAGTTCTTGGAGACTTTGTTTTTGAAAGTGGTGCTAGGCGATGATAGGAGACGCAACTGTTTGGGCAATGAGTTCCACATAAAAAAATGTGTCAAAAAAATCCTGCTCCGATGCCTGTCCTTGCTATGTCAGTTGTGACGACGAGTTTAGTGTTTCAAAGGGAATAGGAAGTTTGATTTCTGAACTGGGGGCTAAAATGCAACTGTTACGCGGTGGACTGAAGACTATTGAAGCAACACAGTGCGCGGAGTTTCAAGATTCAACATTGCACACCGTTCCTTGTAACCTAGGCCAGACGAATTCGCCTAACCCTCAGTATCTCGTAAGCGTGCTCGCCTGGAACGTTTTTCGAATTGCCAAGTGCCATCTGCAGATGCTCCACTGCGTCGAAGGCAGATTAAGTGCAAAATACCGCGCCGAACTGAGCATGAACGTGCAGTTTCTTGCAGCTTCGGGTTTAGTTCGATCCAGCCCGAAGCGTTCTACTGTGGCATGACCCAGCCTGTTTACTTGGTTTCACACTTGATAATTGCGTGTTCCGAATAGTTAAAGCTGCAGAAGCAGTTTAGACCCAAATCCCGAACACTGTTAGCGCGGCCCACGCGGATGGTTTCGGACTTTCTAATTTGTACGGCTTCCTGTTAAGGTGAGCGTGCTATTTCAGCACGGAACGCGGCACTTTTCGGCTGAGAACTTCATCGGCCATTTGTTGGCCTAGGTGTTGAGAGATATTAGGTCTTGGGTTGTTTCGGCCATAGTGCAGTCCAAGGCCTCGGGCTGAAAAGCGGAAACTATTTTGTTATCATCCCGTACACAGAATGTTATAGCCGTTTTGAAAAAGTGGATTACGGCATGGTAGATAGCTAAAAAACGGCAGGGGGCTTAGTCCACTGCCTTCAATTACACCATCTATTACTTGCCTAGGGTGGGAGGGTTAAAGCGCAATTTTACTTGGGCGCCCACTGTATTCGGAGTGAAAGGAGCGGCGTCAACTCACGCATGGTACAGTGCGGTAGTCCCAGTGGGACTTCTGAATCTTGTTTATCAGCTTGCGGTGGGACACTCTACCAAATACTTTTACCACATCCAAGCAGACTACCATCACTGACTTTACGGCGTTGGCAGTCCCTTGTCGTTGTGGTTTGAGGCACGTGCAGTCATCACGCGTGAGCGCAAGATTTTTTTGAGATTGAGTGTGGAAAGTTTTGTGTCGCAGACAGTGTTGTGGGCTACTTCACAATCAAGCGTCTAATGATCCTAGAGAAAATTGGGTATGGTTGATCGGCCTATAACTGGCTGGGTCAAATCGTGTGCTTTCCTTATCTATTTGTTTTATAATGGGCATTTTACACTGGGAGAGAAAAGTGACCCAATGAGCAGAGGTTAAATGTTTGCCGACAGTATCGAAATTTTTACACCACCTAGTGCTAAGACAGTTGGAGATAACGAGTCTGCTTCAGGGTGGTAGCTGAATTTCGTTTTTTTCAGCAACGGAGTCGTTTTCCAGCAAGAAAGAAGCTTTTGAGAGTGATTCCAATGTTAGGCATGGCGGATACGAAGATGGATGGTTACTGCCAACTTGTGGGGATGAAGCAAAGAGTCTGCCAATTGCCTCAGTGATTTTGAGGGTTTTTGAGATATATGTGTTATTTATGAGGTTTAAGGTAGTGATGGATTTTCCGAGAACCTGGTGTGGTTGTCTTTTGTTTTAATCAGTTGCGCTAGAGCTGCTTGTGGGTTAAACTGGTTGAGAACATGCAGCTCTTGCTTTCCACTGCAGGAGCCTACGATCATTTTTAGTTGTTTCGACAGAAGGTTGGGTCGTCGAGACAAAGAATCGTCCCTGGCTCTAAGAACGATTTTCTGAACTTTCGCAATTTCACAGCGTATTTGGCCATGGCTGCTCGTTTTAGTTGGCACTGAATGAGTCTGTGTCTACGTGAAACTTCTACGGCATTCGTACAGGAATGAATGGAACTTGTCGGTCGTCAATTGTACCCCGCTTGGTAGGAAGAAGGAGTCCCGATAACAACTGCGGAGCACAATTCGCATGGTAATTCTCGTTTTCCTTAAAGTAGGGCCTACAGTTTGGAGATGGAATGCTGCTTTGGAAAGGGAGTATAACTGTGTAGCTGGCGGGCAAATTAGTACACCCAGGGAAACTACTATGAATGAATGTGCGGATAAGCGTTAAAAATAATCAATAAATTGCGCTTCGGGATATCTCAGCTTCCTGTCGAGTCGGCTGCATCCCGTGTCCCTCCTCCTTGCTGAATATTTACCAATCGAAAAAAGCAAATCAGTTGCGTATTAGAGTGGGCCACAAGAGTGCTGAACCAATGAAGTCTATCACCAACCACGATTTGGGACATGGCAAGATGGAAGAGTAGTCACCTTCGTCAGTTATGGGTGGGAAAGCCTCCACAATGCGCCACTAGTAAGGCGAATATGTGCGCCTCAATAGCGCAGGCTTTGGTGAGAAATATTATATCTAGTTAATACTGCATCTTGACGCCAATTCGGACCCGCAGTGGTCTTGGAACACAAGGCTAGGCGTTGAAATTGCGGAACGCCACCAGACCAGGCACGCCCGCCCACGCAGAATGGGCAAACTTCTCGAAATGATTAGGCATCCCTCCCCCCCCCCCCCTCCGGCTAGGATCATACATCTAGCGTGTCAATCCGCTGAGCCAATGTCCTCCGCCGATTATTCAAGACAGCGTGATTTGAGGAGGGCGTCAAGAACGCCAGAGATATTAATCCTTTCTAAATATAAAGAACGACGCGTTTAGTTAAACGCCACGACGTAAGAACTGTTCAACCTTACTTTTTAGTTTTCTTTTGCTTTTGGTCAATTTTTCGAATGTTTCTGCTCCGCATTTGTGGCCTCTCTTATTTGAGTGGGTGTTGCGTCGTCTGAACCCCTGATGCAACGCGCCAGCTCAGAGGAAGAATGGTTGTACATCTGTGCAAAACGGACCAGGGTAATGTAGTCTGCCGTCATTACATTCAATTCCATTCAGTCCCGTTGCCATCATGGCAGCGATGATTAAAATAGATTCCCGACTATCATATTGATAAGGAGTAAGTGCAGCCTCCCAGCTGAAATTTGTACAAGTTGGCCATTGCAGTGATTGCAATGGGAGGTTTTGATGAGGAACGTTAAAAGATGAACATGTTGGTTGGAGGAAGACAGTCCCGAGGAACTATGGTTGGTTGGACAGTTCCGCTGTAATCTGGGCATACTGAACACTTGTGGGAGGTTATTAGACGTGGGGGCGAGTAGAAGCGTGTGGGGATAAGGTTTGTACGAAGGATGAGAGTTTAAGAACGGTTCTTTTGAGCCACGGGTATCTGGAAGCCCATGAGAGGTGGAGGCATGGCGGCTGCATGGGCTGGGCAAGAGGACCCGCTGGAAGGAATGATTATCTCCGTTCCACTTGCCTTCCAAAGGCTTGTGAATGGAGATTACTGGTCCTCGTAGTTAGTGAGAGTATTAGTGTAACGGTTGTCGACAGATATGGGGGCGGTGGGTAAGAGGACGGAAAGTGGACCGCCGGAAGCCGGTGGTTTGAGGGCTGTTAGAGTGCCCTAATGGAAGAAGTATGTGGCCGTAAGTTTCTCGAAGATGGATTTGGAGTCGTAGTTGGTGACCGTGTGCACGCGTTGGTAATTGGTGTTTGATAGGGATTCAGGACCGTTGGGGTGAAGGTAGGCACAGGGGTGACGGGTAGTAAGGCGTTGCCGAT
>LUCM01007094.1:0-15222 GCA_008360955.1 Fasciolopsis buskii
TTAGGTGAAAAATCTTCGGGGTTTTTATCCGTTATCATACTTATTTTCGCTTACTTAACTGTGGTTATTGGATTTCTTTTTGCCTCTTTTCAGTGTTTGCAAACTTGATGAGGCTACTGTAAATCTCAGTAAGGTCGATTGATCCGTTTCTCGTTTCGTTTAGTCCGCTGCTGTCAACCATAAGACTCTTCGGCCTATTTGTGGACACATGTTGCACTCTGTCGGAGGTGGTAAAGACTCTCACTCTCCGTCGGCTGATGATTCCATATTGAATGGGATCCTGGTCACACGGGACGACCTCCATGACTTTTTCTTGCTATGAACCATCTGTCCATTCTGAACACTCAACATGAACTCAGGAAACCCAGTAAGCTTTGTCAGCTCCAGGTGAAACATTTGGTGGCTTAAAGAAACTTCCTTAAAACGGATGACTTCTTGCTCTCAGTGCAAGCTAGGCGCTGGCAAACATAATTCATTATTGAGTCCGAAACAATGCTCCAAAGTCAGGATATGTCAGCTCTTGGGTCACAACTCATTTCGGAAGACTTTCCATATTTTCAAAGATCGCTCGCATCCGAATTCTACGGCCACTCCAAACCTCATAATATTCAGCAAGTCACGCATGTAGTCCCCAGTAGACATCGCAGAATTATTCAACGCATTTCTTTACTAATCTCATCAATGATAATCTGCCACATTCTGAAATCCACCCCATGTATCGTGACAGTGATTGAATATGCCAGACCATCCCACAGGCCGGGCACTGATGGCATCTCATCAGTCTTATTTTGCGCTGCTGGTCCGGATCTTCCTCTGCATCTTCTAAATCTGTTATCCCTTCCAATATCTGGCGCTGTTTTCCCGTCACAATAGAAAACCTACAACATTGTTCCACACCAAAAAAGGGTTCTATGCATAAACCTGAAAACTTTCGCCCCATTAACCACACTTCAGTTCCATCCAAGCTTATGGAAATGTTTGCTAAAGAGCAGTTGTTTAATTTCCTTAATACCCATAGTCTTATCAACCGCTTCCAACATGGCTTCCTGATATGCCAATCTTGCCACATTTGTCAGTTTCACTTCTTGATACTAGTTACTCATTGTTTCGATTCCCGCTAAGACTGCATGCTGCTGGCGAAAACGTGACTAGAGAGCAACGGGGAATCTTGATATATGACCGGAGTCAACAGAAGGCAAGAGTTGACGGAAAAGGTGAGCCGAGGATAGGAAGAGCAGTGGAAATATGCTAAATGGATGGAGGCATTGAAAACCAAGCGGAACGCCAAGCAAAGTGGAAAAGATATTCACATTAAACAATGACAATTATCTAATTAAATGCAGAAGAATGTAGATCAGCACTGCAAAGATTAGCTCAAAATTTCCGGAGGATATTTTGTGAAGCTTTCACGCAGGTTACATGGAACTCCCAGGACAATGAGTTTATTTATAAGCGGCTAGCGGTAAGTTAGACTGGCAGGTTCTCTGGAGAAGAGAAATTTTGAGTGAAAGCATTCCTTAAATTCACTAGCCAAAAATGTCCTCCACGCTATCATTTCTATCGTCTCAGCTTCTGATCCTAGCCGGCAAAATAGTTAAGGAATTTGAGGAGGCGCGCGAACCATTCCGGCAACGGAAGTGTCCGTGCAATTCCTTAGTAGTAAAGGCCCATTTGGGTTGGAGTATCTAAGGCGATCAGCGGCGAATTGTCGGATAAACTGATCAGTAGTCAAGCATGTCAAAAAACCAGGTGAACCGAAGGAAAGAAGGTTAAGTAAATGGGCGTCTGAGGGTGCCGAAAAATAACCGCAGAAATTGCATTTAAAGAGATTATGAAGTGGACATGAAAGTTAAACTGAGGTGAAGGAATTCACCAAAGATAATAAGCACGGGCGGAAAATTGTCCAAACGGACCAAAACAGCCGGAAAGGAGACTACTGACGGCCGATAGACGCCCAGTGTTGAAATTGGGATTAAAAAGCAGGTCGATCATTTATCTTGGATCCCGCAGCAGATCAAATAATAAAAGCCTTTTAAAATGCGAGAGGACGAAGAACATACAACGAAATAAAGTGCATTTCCAACACGAAACTGTGTGAAATTTAGACCAAGGTTACTGGCCCCCTCTGATTACCTGGCACTCTTTAACAACATCATTACAGGGGACGGCTGCCTATCTGCACCTCTTGTTAGATACCCACTCCTATAATCCCTCTGAAATGCGGATTCCTCTAGTACTCTCTCCGATTTAAGGACTTCCACTGTAGCCAAGTTCTTTATTGTTAGATATTCGTCATTATGGAAAAAACTTCACCGACAGTTGCGCAATTTGTCACCATTATCTGTTGTATTTAAAAACGTAGTACGTAAAGTAATTACTGTGCCTCTTCTCGTTAATCTTTACCACCCATACTCACCTGAGGATTGAGTGTATGAAACTAGATTGGGATTCTGTAAAACATTAACGTCACCCTCCGTCCACTGAGGAAGAGGAATTAATTTTTCTTATTCATATCATACAGGAATCAACCTATTTTCGCCCACTTCAAAAATAGCTCGGGAACCAGCGCATGTTACGTATTCCCATGCAGTTCCACGTCGGATGCATCTCACCCTTCCTCTGCATGGAAAACGGTAACCATCGCACAATAGTTGATGAAGCTCGGTTCCTCATTTTTTGACCGTCTTGGGGAGAATCCACATCATCAGTTTCAACCAATTTTGTCTCATTTGGGACCTGCATTATCTAGAGGAGTGTTGCATCATCTCAGTGGGGAATCGTCGGCCCAGGGCAGCATGACTGGAAGTGGACGGTAGATGATCTATTAGGCGAGTTTATCATGGCTTGTGGTGGACGGTCCACTTGTGGACCGGGATAATGTAATCCGTCCGCATTGCATTCAGTCACAGGGGACATCTCCGACGTGGTCATGTTTGCCATCCCACATTCTGTTACATGGGGAGGGTAGGGTGAGCCATATGCAGGGGAAGCAGTGCAGTATTGGGGTAGTTTAGGGAGAAAAAAGGGTTTGTCAGAAATGGCACAGAGTTGTGAATTGGCAGACTCTTTTGGTTACAAAAGAGATATCGGTAATCAGACGGGGCCAGTAAACTTGGTCTAAATTTCACACAGTTTTCGGGTTGGAAATGCACTTTATTTCGTCGTATGTTCTTCGTCTTCTCGCATTTTTAAAATGCTTTTATTATTTGATCTGCTGCGGGATCCAAGATAAATGATCGACCTGCTTTTTAATCCCAATTTCAACACTGGGCGTCTATCGGCCGTCAGTAGTCTCCTTTCCGGCTGTTTTGGTCCGTTTGGACAATTTTCCGCCCGTGCTTATTATCTTTGGTGAATTCCTTCACCTCAGTTTAACTTTCATGTCCACTTCATAAGCTCGTTAAACCCGCTTGTTGCGGATACACTGGAAACCCGCAGCAGCTACGAGCCTTCCGCCTTCATATACTGCTCGTGTGTATCAAAAGGATATTTGTTATGTAATGTTTGGAATGTCATTCTTCAGTTTTCGGAAATTGCATTAATGTAATTTTGTTGACCTGTTTGCAGTTTAAACTTTTTATGCCAAAACGTTTACCCAGGGAGTGGTGCAGCCTATCAGGGGAACATTCAACTATCAGCAAGGAAGACAAGATTGCCCTCCTAGCCGGCGCTTGCCATGGCATTTACGTGTCTTCATTGGCCGTGAATGAAGTTTTGGCAGTGTGTTCGTTGGAGCAACTGTGCGATATCACCAGTTTAGTGGGGGCGGCAAAAATTGACTTGTTTAGCCGTACATGGAGATACCACTTCCGTGGTGCACATAGACGACCACGCAGGAGTGTGTGCGTTTGTCGATAAAAACGTTCGTAATAATAGGACATAGGAAATCAGAAAGCCGATTGAACTTACCCGCAATAAGCCTTTATCCCTACAGGTACTTTCGTCTTCTAAACGCAAGGCTTCCGTTGCTTCCAAAGAGACCGACGTCGGTGACGCACAGCTTTTCAGTGATCCCTCATGGTTAGTGAACTTTAGGAAGCATGCAAACATGGATTCTGCCGGCTACAGAATGCATAAGTCTAAGACACCAAGACAGTCTGGTCCACCACCTTTGCCAAATAAACAGAACATATGCGGCGTACGCAGACAGGATCAGACCCTTGTGGATTTGAATACAACAACGGAATGTGTGCAATACGACGCTTGCCAACGTTAAATTCACTTCCTCTGCGCCAACTACATGGACCGAGTGTTGTGCGCCTTCCTTCTTTGTATGCATATTTCCTTTATGAGGCAAACATGTATATGCATAGTTTTTTCCATTATGGGGCTAACTAATGTAAATATATATAGATATATATGATACTTTATGTACCAAACATATATATTTTAATGAAGAAACTGAAATAAACATTTATAACGCGATTAAAAGGCATACATTATTGGTTAGACTATGAAGCATACATATCTGCGGTACAACACTTATCGCCGTGAGTTGCCCTCGTTGTTGTTTTTCGAGAATTAGGGCATTATTGCAGCATTTTCAGCAGAATTAGAAAGTTTTCATTGGTTGGATATATCTCTCCATTCCTATGCCTACAAAACGGTAGCTTTCGCTCCATAGTCTATTTTCATTTCGATCAACCTTATCGTTCTAACTGCGTATAGGTTTTCTTATCCAGAACTCTATTCCACCCACTCACCTAACTAATTCCTACACCGTCACCAACACGATGTGGCAAACGTAACCGGCCACCGTCTTCTAAAATAAACATTCACTATCATCCTCATCCTTACTTTTCATCAACTTCTCTCTTCGAGAAAATGACACTCGCCCGTAGAACTCACCTTGTTTCCGACGAACTTAAACAGTGCTCTCCAGAGGAAATTAAGCCAACATCTTGGATTCTTCTTTTCTCACTCCTCATCGTTATCTCTGTCCATTTTGGACAATTGAGACTTCATACTATCTCCACGAACATTGAGTCCTACGTGGTATCTTCTCTTCGCATAGTGACCGTTTCCATCTACAATACCCGCTGGTCCCGATCTTTTCTTGTTTTCAGCCACCATCCATTTATCTTGGTTTGCAATATGCTTTCTCGTATCTTCCTCCTCTGAGCCGCTCGTAAGATTGATCGTCTCTTAATCCGCAGCCGGCAGCTAGGCCAGACCGACATCCGTCATTTTTCTAACTCTTCTAATCCGTATAGTTTCGCTTGCATGGAAACACATACCCCATGCTCTGGCCACTGCGGGTTCGGCTCGCCTGCGAATTGTCTCCTTTACCCTACCCATACCAGTCCTTCCTCCACGCCATGGGTGCACCGACGTTACCACAATAGTGCGGGGCGCGTCCAGATGCACCGCCTTGGCCGACGCACATCTAGCGGGCAGCTCGACTGCTACGGGGTGCGTGTGCAGCTAGGTTGGCGGATTACACCTCCTGCGTGCATCCCTAACCAGTGATTTTCAGGTGGCCAGCAGTCGGTCAGCCCCGCCCACTAGCGCTGTCGTGGTAAACAGTGCCCCTGTACACCATTTTGCGCTGGCTTCTCTAGTTCTTTCCCCAAAATTGTTTCTTCAGAACCACACAAAACGGACTCACGAATGCCAGTACTTTTGTTGTCATCTGATATGAACTGACGTTCACAGGTCATCTTGACCTTCGCAATAAGCTGAGGACCATCATTTTTCATCAACTTCTGTTTTGGTCTGCGGAATTCAGCAATAGGCTGAGGCTCTTGGTAACTGTTCTCCACACGAGTCCAACAGACATTACCTCATTTGATTCCGCTTCTCCTTCTTCTTTTCCAACTCCACCTTCATTTTTGGACCAAGCTGAAATTGATGAAATCAAAGTTGCTCATAACAAACCTTATGGAATATTCCTAAGAGTGCACAATTCTCAACCCGTGTCGTTGCTTACCTTGTTAACAGACTGTGCATCCAGATATTTTGCGTTTTACAATGCCTCATTTGATATCCTCACTGGTTTTGACTCATTTCCATCCCGTTGTCACATCCGCATTGACCCTCTTCTCCACCACATAAATCTCTTGATTTTCGAGGATCCCGGACAACTAGCGGCGACAGCCGTTGCCTTCCAGACATATTCTTCGCCCGCGATACGCACCTTTGATGCATGCACACAGTATTACTCGCAATGCAGGACTGTCAACCAGTCACAGAATATTCTTGGCGATTCCTTATCTAGCTATGATTCGAAAACTCCAAACCCCGCGCCCAGCAAATCACATCGCCCGTTATGGTCTCGTGATCTTGCGATCGAAAACATTGCAATGTATGTTTGATTTCTGTTTACCGTGTCTGCACTGCTCCTTCTTTGCATAATTTTGATCTTGCATTGTGCATGACCCTCGAATGTGGAGAAATATACACAAACTGCCAAACCTTTCTAATTCCTCAAGGTCGCTCTTACCCACTCTTCCCTTCGTATTAATATTATTCGCATTTCCATTGCATGATCCCTGTAAACGTTTGATCCTGCCTAGAGCATACCACTCGCAAATCGAGAAATATACGTTGTTGTTATTATATTCATGATCGAAAATGAAAATTGTGGGAAATCATTTTTGAAGATAAAGAAGGGAATTGTCGTCAGTAGTGAGGAGGAGAATGATTATCAATATGGCGGGCGTTGAATATTACATCTGACGCTGGTGGGCCAGTGTGAAACCAAATCGGGTCTCGCTGTTCCTTTTGCTTGCATGCTTGGGACTAGATGATGACAGCCACCGGCATACTGATAGCCGCGGGTGTCCGCGGGAAAAATAGAAGTGATGTTTGGGCCTTGCGATGGAAGCGCTATCTGAAACGGGATGAGTGTGGGTGCCTTTTTGGCGATTGGCTGTCAACGTGGTGAGCATGTCAGCCAGGATCGGGCAGCGGCGGTGGTGAAGCTGTGTACTTGAGAGCACTTTTCGGCTCAAAGAATCATAGGCGTTGTAAATCAGATCATGTGGTCTCAATTTCTAAACAGAAAAACAGCAGGGTCATCAGTTTGTTCGGTGAGTTATGCAGATTAACAACAATGTTCACTAACTCGCGGTCTTTGGAACAGATCGTATTCGTCCCACCTGAAATAGTTTATCTGAGCCTTGAGTCGGTTTGCTTTCACGATATGTTGAGACGCACGAGGATGGGGTCAGAAAGTTGATAGTAACCTCCTGGCGAGATACGAGTGCAAACGCGCAAATCTGTGACGGAAAAAGGTGAAAGGTGGCAATCTGGGGGTGCTCCTGCTTAGGGTAATGGTACGCGCAACAATAAAAACGAGGCGTGAACTCATGAACGGTAACGGCTCCAATGGATTTCTTTTAGGCCGACGATTAGGCGAGTGTTTCGGAGACACAACACCCATTTTAGTGGATGACTCCGCTGTAGCGGGCCGTGAATTTTTTGCCGGTGGCATCTTGAAAACCATATGCATATGATTAGAGTCGCGTGAAGCAAAAGCAACAATCTCCCTCCGGAGTGAGGTTTTGCCTACAGTTACTTTTACATTTTTAAAAGGCATAGTTGTAGCAATAATGCTTTGCTTAATGATGACTAACTTTGGTAGAACTTCTGTTTGGAACTGCGGCATGAGGGGACGATTATGACGTTTGGTCCGCTTTCGCAGCCTCGCCATTTAACAAGGTATTTGGGCCATGCCGCAAGTAGCCCAGTGTTGATCTCCGAGGCCATTCATGGGAATGGGATCAGGGACGTCAACGGCGATGGCGTTAAATGGGCTGCCTAATCTACTCGATGTTTCAGAGGCCAGCAAATCCAGGAATTTGCTAGCGGCCACCACGTCCTGTTTAGCCGACCGTGAACGAGGATCGATGAGTTGGGGTAGGAGTGCGCTCAAAAGCTTTAACGTGGTCTATGAAATTTAATGAGTTTCCTTCAAAAATACGTTACTTGTCACGGGTTTCACCCAATAGGTTTTTAAGCATTAAGGAGCATTGGCCCATGGTTCCAAAACGAGGGCCGAATCTGGAGTGTTTTGATGTTAGTTGCGCGAACTCCCATTGGCGTTTTGGCACGCTGATTGACAAACCGAGTCATCCTGGTTTGTAATGGATTTTCAAGTTTGGGACGAAGATCTATTTAAAGTTGTCGAAATTGGCCACTTATCGTGCTTGCAACCATAGTGACAGTGGGATACTGTATGCAATCCATTTGACACAGCTCTAGGCAGCGCAGTTAGTTACCGCTAACCTATTCAGAACGCTTTTATTATCCTGTACCGAGTCTAGCTCCGGCAGATTGCCCAAAGATTTCGACACCCCACACCAAAAACCATTCAATGTATTTTAGTAAGACTTAGTCGCCGGTCTGCGCAATTGTAACAATAAAAACTGCAATCATTCGCATGTTCATTACATTTATCTCTTCACCACTTGCTTTTGTAGTAACCAAAGATTTTCTTCCCAACATTTTCGGTATCCGTATGTCCGTTCGGTTATTCGACCTTTCCCCATGTCCCGAAACTGAGTAACTAGTCCAGGCCATTTTCTACCTGTAATTTTTATTTCATCATAGATGGTCCTGGCATTCTTTTATCTGCAATTAGTTTTCGGCACCAATTTGCTCAAGCTTCTTATCGTTGGCCTTTGATATTATCGCAAAATGCGCTGCACACATCCTGAGATCTAATGAGTCAGCCTCATCAATATGTACAATTGTGGAGTTTCCTCTGAGTTTTCCAGTCACCTTCTTATCATGTCAATGGGTACTTAAGAACAGCTGTGAATAATTCCTTGAAAAGCCAGCCTTTTTGTCCAAGGCCTGGAGTTTTATCTCGTTTATTCAACTCCACAAAGCTGATCGTGCACTTGCTGGATCCCAGTTTTCCTTGATTGGTTTGGACAGTAAACTGATGCGGAGTGGAAACATTTTCATTCCCTATTCGCTTTTGTTTAGTAGGTGTAAACTTCTGCCGATTTTCGGCTATGTTTTTCGCTTATGATTAGTATTCACATTTTGATCGCACTTCTCGAAAACCGATAAATATACTCATTATTATTGTTTTATTAGGATTTGAACCAACTTATTACAGCCGGGGTCAACGAAGATATCTTCCAAAAATCTTGTGAACTGGGCCATCAAATTCAGTGTGTTAATACGATGGGCGAAATTCGCGGCCCCATACTTCTAAGCTCGGATAGTTCGTTTCGTTGTAAGTAGATGGACAAATTGTTGTCATCTTCTTATTCTATTATTCATGCATCCACAAATTCTTGGTATTTAGGCATCCGGTCAAATATCCACGAAACTAGAATTCGTGTACCTTTTATCCGACAATAAACGATCCGCATTGATTCTGTGGTATTTTCATTTGGTGCTGAGACCATGTGGGACACAGAGCACGATCTACTCCGGCCAATCCACAATCTACTTATCCGTTTCTGTCTCTCGTATGTATATTTTCTTCTGTCGGCAGCTCTAGCTTCCACTGGGTTTCTTTTAATACCTCCCCACTCCGGTCTGACGTTGTTCGGGAACATCGCGGATACCCCGTTGAGATGAGAGGAAATGTTGCGCATGAGATAAAAAATAATCGAAATTATGCCTCTCTTACAATGTGAATTCAACCGCACACATAGCTTTCACGAATTCAGGCGACGCGTCAACTGTTGTGATTTCTGGTTTGATAATGTGGAGGAAGCCCGGCGGTTGGCTGCGAGCTATGCAGCAAGCAGGATTGCACAATGCTAAGGATCGTTGGGCGTCAGAGCCTCGATACTGATAAGTCTTCCAGTTTTCTGGGCTGCAAGAAATTTTTCTTAACGCAGATCTCGCACTGCTTTTGCTTCAACTAAACCGCTGGGACCACCGGCGCGTTACCCTTAATCGGCTTTGTAGGAGTGCAATATTGACAACCCACACACTCGGCACGTGGAACGAGAAGACAGTCGAAAGCGGTAATAGGTTGGCTATATTTTGACAGGAGCGCGGGAGCGGAGCGTGCGTTAGCATCACCCTGGGCGGTCAATGTTCCGCTAAATAAGTGATGCGGAAGAACAAATCCGTTTCCCTACATGGCATTCTTGATTTGGCCCAGGGTGTACAAGGGGGAAATTACTCCTTCAGCGTTGCGAGCACCGTGTGGTCCGATGAGCTTTTGTTCTAAGGCATTTCCCCATGAAACCTTTGACTCAAGATTAGGGTAGACGAGAACCGATCCAGACTGCCTGAACAGTCAGTTTTTGACTAGAACGTTTGGTTCGGAAACCAAACAACCAGTGCCAAGACTTCAAAAAGTACGGATATAACTTCTGTTTTCCTTATTAATCCCCAGCAGAAAATCAAGATTCTTAAAATTTAGTTTAAAGGTGCTAGGTGGTCAACCTTCACTGGAAATAAAGAGAAAGCCAATGATATATGGAAGAAAGTGCGTTTGCGTTCGATCTCGAGCTCTATTGTTCCCGCCATGCGTTGTGTTTGTTTTCCGCACATTTGTTGTTTTTCCTGTAACGTTCATGTGTAAAAAGCCCTTTTGGGCCCCCCAGAGTTGCAACTAAGACTGAACATTTTTACTGAGTCTATTAGTTTTTTTTGTTCATACTGTAAGACCTATGGGATTTGTAACACCCAAGATCCACATCACATCCAGATCGCGGTAGGTTCGTTGATGGCCCCATTTGACTTAACTACCATTTCTTGTTCTTGTGCGTTAAGGCGGATGCCTTTTGCTCATAAATGCGACCCATCATTGGCATCGGTAAGACTGATTGTCTTAACGCGATTTTCATATTACGCTTGCTTACTGTTAGGCGCTATTCGTCAGTTTTTGTCGGCGCCGTATCATTAGAATAATGAGCTGGTCCTAATGAAGCCTTTTAACCAGCTCTTTCATTTTCATCATCATTCAGCTTCAAACAGCAAGGCACCCCCCACTGACCGCTGCTGTTCCCCGGAGTTAAATGTTTCTATAAAAAGAGCGAATATCCAACATGAACAGGATGTGGCCCTACGCAGGCAGCAAAAAATAAGACGCTGCTGCAGTCAACGCACAGAACACAGCCCAACTGTACAAACACACTCGTCCCATCATTCTGATTCGATAGAAATAGCACGATCGCCGCTGTTCGCGGTTCACTGCCATATTCTTCAGTGTCTCCAGCCAGCAAGTCGACGAGTCTTTCGGACTCCAACCACGAAGGCGTGAGACACCTACTTTACCTAACTTCGCTGTACATTTTCTCATTCCACGTTGCCACGTCATCTGTTGACCTCTACATGGCTTCTTCCATTCCCTAGGAGGAACACAAAATAAGGCACGGTATGGTATACGAGTGTAGGTCATACGCAACACGTGACCCAACCAGCGTAGTCTACTAAGTTTCATATGGTGAAACAAGCGATTCTCAGAAGTGGCAGCGAATACCACATTCGTATCCTCGTTTGCTTAATACAGGTCACAAAGCTTCCCCTCCCAATCCCCAGTTCAACTCCTACATCCCGGAGACCTCCTAGAGCATCTTCCATTACCTCGTCCATCACGAAATTGAACAGAAATGGAACGCCACTAGTCGTTTCGAATGAATTTGATTGTTCATCGTATACTCTCACGCGACCATAGGTATGCGAGTATAATGCTCGCAACAGGTTCACAAACTTAGATGGCATACCCTTTCGGGGGAGAACACTGAATAGTGCCGGTCGATCCACGGAGTCGAAAGCACTTTTCGAGTCGAGGAAGACTACGGTCGTAGGGCGGCGGTGCGTGTGGCGCGTTTCGAGAATCTGTCGAACAGTGAATATTTGGTCGATGCAACCTCGACCTGGCCGAAATCCGGCCTGTTATTCGCGGATATTACTCTCGCGAAGCTGTGTCAAACGGCGAAGCATTATCGAAGCTAACACCTTAGTAACCATCGGAATTAAACTAATCCCACGATGATTGCCGTAGTCACTCCGTGTACCCTTCTTGAAGATGGGTATAATCAGTGACTCACCGCACGATAACGGACTACGTTCCTCGTTCCAAATATCACGAAGCAAGGAGGTAAGTGACTTCACCAGAGCTTATCCACCCAATTTGAAGAGAACTGGGGGAAGTTCGTCGGGACCGGCAGCTTTTCCCCTCTTCAGAAGCCGAATATTCGACTCCACTTTCACTTCCGTTTGGGGGATCAAGTGACACCTCCCAAGGATTCACAGTTCCAGGCGTCGGACTACATACGTTAGCGTATGGCCAGTTAAACTGATCCTTGAAATGTTCTGCCCAACGGTCCAGTCTTTCCTGTCTACCATGGATGAGCTCTCCCTTCCTATCGCACTCGACTTCACTAACCGAAGTTCGCCGCCCACCGCTGTCGCGTATAAGCTTAAACAGTCTTTGATTGTTACCTGAAGCGGACGCCACTTCCATCTCTTCGGCTACCTTAACCCACCAGTTTTCGCAATCATTCCTAAGGCTTATGGTCAACTGACGCTGCAACTGCCGATGCAACCTTATTGATTTTCCTGGCAGTTAGGCAGGCTTGTGTTTTTCTCCATGTAGACTTGCGACAGCTTGAAGAGATCCATGTGTTTTGGAGAACACTAGTCTGGGACCGCTGCGAAATTCGCTGCCAAATGCACTCGCCTGCTTTATTTGATCCCACGAATCGTCTACTGTCACTGCGTCGCAGTTTGTAGTTTCTCGGACAGTTTCTGTTCGTACTGTTGCGAACAGCCGAATTCAGACAACGTTCGACAGCCAGTCGATTTGTGTCTGCGTGGTGGCCCATTCAGCTGCACAAAATCGCATTTAAAACTACGCATGGTCCGATTGCGACGTTAACGTTCCAGTATGATCGCATTCTGGACGAACCGCGCCAACGGAGCTAACGGCATATGGTCAACATGACTCAAAGTACCTGTCGAGCTAGAGCGCACGTTCGCTGTGCGACGCAAACTGTATCGGGTAAATCGTACTAGATAAGTCCGATGCACTAAGTTTTCCAACTTTGTGCAAATAAAGGTCACTGCGACCACTCAATGTCAGAAGCGCTGCCTACTTCCATATACGGGTTGACGAGGTTATCGTAAAACTCGTCCTTGTTCCATGTCAGTGCTGCAGTCTGTTGGGCGTAATGCCGAATAACAAATAACCTGCGTTAACACCACCATTCCTTCCGGACGCCGACTTGATCTCGCATATCTCATGGCACACAAGCGACTGTTGACTGAGATTCCAGTCTCGAAAGGCTGCTTCAGCCTTCTCACTCAAAACTATTCCTGTACACCACGTTGACCACAGCTTGAGTGCTTTCGTCTCCTGAATTGCGAAGAAAATATCTTGACGAACGTCGGGCCGGCCGCAGTTATTTGAATTTACTCTACTCTACTCGGATTCTAGGAATTCGTGTTTCACTTCACACAGCAGACATCGATGGAAAGTGAGATCAAAACTGTCAGAATCAAAGAGCCTGTTGGGCCAGCCTGCCATTAAAGTGCACACATTGAAGGAACAGAGATTCAGATTTTGCCTGCTCCTGAATGCCTCGGTGGACGAAGGGTGGCTTCCTGAGGACTGTTTGCCGTCGACAGTCATGCCGCCGCGGGGATGGAGATGATTGTGGCAAACTGTAGAGTGGTGTCTGACATCGAGTGTGCTGTCAACTTCTAAATGATTCCTTCACGACGGTGTAGTCAATCACCTTGAGGCCAACATGTTAATGATGGTAAAGCAACATGGTCCTCGGCCAGCCTGACCAAACTTCGATAAGCTCCTGGGACGAAGTAATAGAATGATTACAGGGGCGAAAGAGTAGAAGGTCTGTTATCTGGACTTTTCAGAGGCCGTTTGATTCCGATGAACCATGGGCTCCTTGACCAGATGGCGGATCTCAAAGAGGGAAACTAAAGTGAACAACTGGATAGCACAAACCTGAAGGCAGATCTTTCAGGGTGTTAGTCGAGGGGTGTCTATCAGACAGAGGACTACTGTAGAGCGGTGTGCCTCAGGGGTCTGTCTGGGGGCGACTGCTCTTCCTAATGTATGTCAACGACGTAGCTAGTGGTTTGGAAAGTGCGTGCCTTATGTTTACTGACGACATCAAACTATTAGGGATAGCAAACAGTGAGGCTATTCAGAGTAATTTGGATCTCTATTATTCCCATCCCTAGATTTAACAGTTCTATTGCTTTCCAAAGCGTTTTCGCCCCGTCGCTTTAACGTCTTCCGGTCTTAAACTGTCGGACCGCGTTTTAATTAAGCACATGCGTTCTTCTGTGGATCGTCCCGACGACCCTTTTCACTTTGCCTCTTAATCTAACGGGTTCACTTTGACGCTGTCACCTCCCTCATTCACCACATTTTTAATTCCTTAAAGGCATCGATGGAATCCGTCCGTTGCGCCTTTTTAGACTATTTATCGGCATTTGGCTCAGTCCCATGGTCTCTTCTACTTCATAAACTGGAAACATTTGGTTGTCCCACCCAATCCTTTGTTAGCATGGCTGTCTGATCACATTTCTAACCGAACCCAGTGCACACGAATGGACGGTAAAACTTCAAAACTGTTGATTAACAACTCAGTCGTGCTGTTCTTTCACCGTTTCTTTTCTATACTTACATCAGCGACTTATCCACTAGCGCACCGTGCCATCTGTTAAAGTATGCTGATGATGTTGCCCTCTCAAGCCGTTTCGAACAACGGTGATTTTCAAAGTTTTTCCCAACAACTTATCTTCCGTCTACGATTTTTCTGCACGAGCCGGTTTAGATCTCAACACAGGTAATGATTCGAATGTCCGTTCTTTGTCTCTCGTTCTCTTTATCTCGGCCGGCCTATCCATCCGAAAAGACTTCCATCGACTCAAAAACTTACCAGAGTTGATTCTGTGAAATATCTGGGGGTCAATATTAATGAAATTTTGAAGTGTAAAGAGTCTTCTACGGTTGTCCTTTCCAATCCGGAAGCTTCGACAGTACAAGGTGAAACAAAGCACCATCTCCCGATTTGTATACTGACGTGTTTTTTCAAGCCTCCTCTATTGTTCTCCTCTTTTTTACCCAGGTTTACTCAGAGACTTTAACATCCTTCACCCGAAAGCTATTAATTATTAGCCATGTGCCCTTCGTGGCAGTAACTGAACTGTTCATAAATCTATGTGATCAACACTTATCAGCATGTGAAAAATTTGCTCACAAAGTACTTTCTGATCCCACGCATCCTCTGCACAACGATCTTTCAAAGTATCGCTCTCATATTTCGA
>LUCM01007094.1:16246-30391 GCA_008360955.1 Fasciolopsis buskii
CGAATCCGGGGACCATGCTCAACGGGCACTAAATAGACTCTCGAGGTCGGTTGCTCGGTTTGGAATGTGGTTTCCACCTTCAAAGTGGAAAGTGATGTTATAGGACTGGACGACAGTAGTACCGAACTTGATACTGGATGGAGAAGAACTAACGATTGTGTGCCGTTTTGCCGACCTTGGTAGCTGCGTGTCGAACAATAGTAGCACGATAGCAGAAGTGGACACGCGCATATCAAAGGTCCGAGCGGCTCATGCTGGACTGAAGCACTTGTGGCGTCGGCCTGATATTTCACTGAAGTTGAAAGTCGCGTGTACTGTGCTGCAGTGCGTTCAGTTCTGTGAAGCGGTTGCGAGATGTGGACTATGCGTGTGGGTGATGTTCTTCGGTTGGAGGTTTTTGACTGTAGAGCTGCTAGCATTGGATGGGGTAACCGGGTGAGTAATGTAGAGGTCAGGAATCTAGTATTGGGTGCTAATTCTCAGAATACCTTGTTTCAGCGTATGAAACTTGGTAGACTACGCTTGTTGGGTTCTGTTGCATATGGCGAACACTCGTCTGCCGTACCGTGCCAAATTTTGTCGTCCTCCTAGGGGGTGTAGGAAGCCATGTTGAGGTCATTAGATGTTGTGGCAACGTGGAACGAAGGTAAATTAGCTGTATCACGTCTTCGTGTTCCGGATCCGAAAGACTCGTCAACTAGCTGACTGGAAACACTTAAGGATATGACAGTGAATCGCGAACAGTGGCGATCATGTTGCTATTTTCTGTCGAATTAGAATGATTGAAAGAGTGCGTTTGTACAGTTAGACTGTCCCTTGTGTTGGTTACTGCAGCATTTAGGATATTCACCTTGAGGAAGAGAGCAGTGGTGGGTGAGATTTGCGTTGTTCTTTACTGGTGAGCGACAATGATGGTGAGCTGATCAATTTATTTTGCAGCCGTTCTTTCACCTCCTTGTTCTCCTTTCCATTTGAGTACGTGGTGCTGTAAAGGAACAATGAACACCAGAGCAGTTTCGTGCAAGGGTAATGACTATGAAAGCTGAACCGAACAGAACTTGAAAAATCTAGGTTAACTACACTCATTACCATCATCATCATCATCATCATCACCATCATCGTTCAGCGTTAAACAGCAAGGCAACCCTCACTGACTGCCGCCGTTCCCCAGAGTCACACGTTTATATAAAAAGAGTGAATATCCAACGGGAACAGGTAGTGGACGTACACAGGCGGGAGAAGATAAGATGCTGCTGCAGCCAACACACGGAACACAGTTTAACTGTACAAACGCACGTGTTTTCAATCATTCTGATTCGATAGAAAATGACAACACGATCGCCACTGTTCACGGTTCACTGCCATATTCTTCAGTGTCTCCAGCCAGCAAGTCGACGAGTCTTTCGGACTCCAACCACGAAGGCGTGAGACACCTACTTTACCTAACTTCGCTGTACATTTTCTCATTCCACGTTGCCACGTCATCTGTTGACCTCCACATGGCTTCTTCCATTCCTTAGGAGGAACACAAAATAAGGCACGGTATGGTATACGAGTGTAGGTCATACGCAACACGTGACCCAACCAGCGTAGTCTACTAAGTTTCATATGGTGAAACAAGCGATTCTCAGAAGTGGCAGCGAATACCACATTCGTATCCTCGTTTGCTTAATACAGGTCACAAAGCTTCCCCTCCCAATCCCCAGTTCAACTCCTACATCCCGGAGACCTCCTAGAGCATCTTCCATTACCTCGTCCATCACGAAATTGAACAGAAATGGAACGCCACTAGTCGTTTCGAATGAATTTGATTGTTCATCGTATACTCTCACGCGACCATAGGTATGCGAGTATAATGCTCGCAACAGGTTCACAAACTTAGATGGCATACCCTTTCGGGGGAGAACACTGAATAGTGCCGGTCGATCCACGGAGTCGAAAGCACTTTTCGAGTCGAGGAAGACTACGGTCGTAGGGCGGCGGTGCGTGTGGCGCGTTTCGAGAATCTGTCGAACAGTGAATATTTGGTCGATGCAACCTCGACCTGGCCGAAATCCGGCCTGTTATTCGCGGATATTACTCTCGCGAAGCTGTGTCAAACGGCGAAGCATTATCGAAGCTAACACCTTAGTAACCATCGGAATTAAACTAATCCCACGATGATTGCCGTAGTCACTCCGTGTACCCTTCTTGAAGATGGGTATAATCAGTGACTCACCGCACGATAACGGACTACGTTCCTCGTTCCAAATATCACGAAGCAAGGAGGTAAGTGACTTCACCAGAGCTTATCCACCCAATTTGAAGAGAACTGGGGGAAGTTCGTCGGGACCGGCAGCTTTTCCCCTCTTCAGAAGCCGAATATTCGACTCCACTTTCACTTCCGTTTGGGGGATCAAGTGACACCTCCCAAGGATTCACAGTTCCAGGCGTCGGACTACATACGTTAGCGTATGGCCAGTTAAACTGATCCTTGAAATGTTCTGCCCAACGGTCCAGTCTTTCCTGTCTACCATGGATGAGCTCTCCCTTCCTATCGCACTCGACTTCACTAACCGAAGTTCGCCGCCCACCGCTGTCGCGTATAAGCTTAAACAGTCTTTGATTGTTACCTGAAGCGGACGCCACTTCCATCTCTTCGGCTACCTTAACCCACCAGTTTTCGCAATCATTCCTAAGGCTTATGGTCAACTGACGCTGCAACTGCCGATGCACCTTATTGATTTCCTTGCAGTTAGGCAGCTTGTGTTTTTCTCCATTAGACTTAGCGACGCTTGAGAGATCCATTGTTTTTGATGAACACTAGATCTGGGACCGCTGGCGAAATTCGCTGCCAAATGCATCGCCTGCTTTATTTGATCCCACTAATCGTCTACATTGTCACTGGTCGCAGTTTTTAGTTTCTCGGACAGTTTCTGTTCGTAGCTGTTGCGAACAGCCGAATCAGACAAACGTTCGACAGCCAATCGGATTTGTGGTCTGCGTGGATGGCCATTCAGCTGCAGCAAAAATCGCATTAAAACTAACGCATGGTCCGATTCGACGTACGTGGTCCAGTATGATCCGCAGTTCTGGACAGAACCGCGCCAACGGTAGCTAACTGCGATATGGTCAATCTGACTCAAAGTACCTGTCGAGCTAGAGCGCCACGTCGCTGTGCGACGCGAACTGTATCGGAAATTCGTACTAGATAGAGTCCGATGCACTAAGTTTTCCAACTTGTGCAATAAAGTCACCTGCTACCACTCCAATGTCAGAGCGCTGCCTCTTCCATATACGGGTGACGAGGTTATCGTAAAACTCGTCTTGTTCCATGTCAGTGCTGCAGTCTGTTGGGCGTATGCCGAGATAACAAATAACCTGCGCTTAACACCACCATCCTTCCGGACGCCGACTGATCCCTGCAGTCTCATGGCACACAAGCGACTGTTGACTGGGATCCAGTCTAGAAAGGCTGCTTCAGCCTTCTCACTCAAGACTATTCCTACACCACGTTGACCCACAGCTTGAGCTGCTTCGTCTCCTGAATTGCGAAGAAAATATCTTGACGAGACGTTCGGCGCAGTTATTTGAATTACTCTACTCTACTCGGATTCTGAATTCGTGTTTCACTCACACAGCAGACATCGATGGAAAGTGAGTCAACTGTCAGAATCAAAGACGCCTGTTGGCCAGCCTGCATTAAAGTGCGCACATTGAATAAACGGAGATTCAGAGGCTGACAAGGCTTGAGAAAATTTGAGCTAACAGAATGAAAACCGCCTACTACTTTGCTTGACAATAAACCTTTGCGAATATCGGCCGCGTTATCAATGGAGATACTATTGGTAGGCAGAAGGGACAAAGAGAATGGGTTGGAAACAGAAGAGACAGGTTGAATTAAAGAGAGGGAACGTTGAGCAGTAGCATACTTATCACTACCCACCCCGCTTGCGCTCGATGCAATGGGCAGCGCTGCCTGATTATCCTGCGCGACGGCCGATGCAGTGTGGAATTGTTTGTAGGCGTGTAACTCTTGGGGAATAATGGACGGATACTGCTAGGGAGTCCAGTCGCTAAGCCGAATTTCCGGTGGACGGTTCGTTGCCGTCCCTGACTAAATGTGGTCTTATGTGGTTCTGTGGCACTAAATTTAGGTTTAAATGTCGGTCTCCGCCCACCCCTGAGCATTGGACTCTGTTGGTTACGGTACATGCTCCCACAACTGCGCTCTTGCTTCAATCATGTAAAATAGATTGGTTGGGGAATTTTCTGACAGTGATATACATATTTATATATAGTCAGTAGTAAGTACAAAAATAAACGGCAGTACCGAAAGCACATTGCCGATTTCGCGGCTATTGGCTTTCAGTTTTGATCCCGTAAATGTATTCCCGATTCATTCACATACTTGTCATGTAAGGAAGATTCTGTTTAATATTGTATATATATATATATATATATCACAGATTTGATTGCAGATAATTTGCCGTCAAAATCATGACGAAGGACGAAAACGAGCGAGAAGAGGGAAGAAAAAGGAAACAATGTACATCGTTCATAACACATGCCGGTTCTTCTATTCCATACCTGCTCATTTCAATTCAGTTTGGACAACCATTAACCTTGCACCAACTTGCTCTGGTTATGGCTGCTACCTCACAGCATCATCTGAAAGAGAAACAATGAAAGATCGAGTGCAAAAGTGTAAGTTGAAGAACCATACAGAAGAAAGGTTTCCAATGCAAGAACACCACTGACTGTGGCACAGCTATATCACTGCTTGTCTCCAACCGTTGACCCCAACCTGATGGTCTGACTGCACCTGTATGAGCCAGTCCCACTGATAAAAGCTTTCCTACTTGTCATCGACTGGCCACCCCGAACCATCCCCCAACCATTACCCCTTCTCGATACAGTTGTTGTTCAGTGGGCATGCGCAAAAAATTTCCCGGCCACCTTAACCTATTCTGATTCAGTACCTGTTCTAAAGACTGAACCCTGACGCCCAATACCTTATGCCTAACTTCTGGGTTACTCACAGAATTCTCCCACCACATTCTACCAATACAACGAGGGCAATGGTGTTCATACACCAAAAGTTCTCGCATGCCTTCTGCTCTGAATGGTCATGTTTCGGAACCGTAGAGCAATACCGACCTCACCTTTAGTGAATAACCGGATGTCATGCCGACGTCACCGATTCCTCAAATTAGCGAAACCAATCGGGCCTTCTGTATCGGCAAAGACACTTCCTCTGATATGCGGCCGCCATGTCCACATTATCGACCATCCATCCGGATTTATGAGTCCTCGGTGGACTTGATACCACTCGGTTACTTAACCAAAGTAAAGGGTTGACGTTAGAGACCCTAACCCGATCCTTTGACTAACCGTCTAACCCACAAGTTACTAGGACGATCTGAGGGTCATGCATTCCACTGGGGACAGTTGACTGATTGTGTGATTCCTACGCCCTTTCGTTGGGGCTAGACATCCTGGGTGCCAAACACACTCCATCATGGACGCCGGTGAGCGCAGATGTGCGCTTTGTTCACCGCCCATGGTTGGTTTGGGATTCGTTTTTGGCGAACTCCTTTAGACCGATTATCAATGACCAGTCAACCTGGTGTAGGTTGCCGGGTGTGTTCGTCTTCATCATAGCACTTAAATAGGAATACCGCCACGAGAAAACAGTGCCTGAAACTTCCTCAACAGTGGCTGTTTGGGACGCAGGTCATTTGGGAGCATTTCGAGAGGCACTGAAGGCGAGTAGCCAGCTAATAGTCTGAGCTACTTACCCCCGATCATACTGAAGCATTTGGAGATGTGCATAACATGCTTGATGGACTAACTCGAGACGGTGTAGTTAGACTGACTTGTTATGATCCGTGGAATCTCCGCATGCATTGGTTAGTTAAATGTCCCAGTCGGTGGCTTTCTCGCATTCGAAATTGATCTTCGTTCAGATCTTTCGGGCACTTTGGATCCATTTTTTATCCGTTTTCCTCCGTCCAGCTCGTCAATAATTAGTCATTCCTGTGAGCTAGAAACAAAAACCAGTCAATGAAACCCCCTGCTGTCTAGCCCTGTGCTGTGTAATAATGGTGAACCAAAACCGGAGTATATATATCCAATCTTGACGGTTGTCTAAACTGGACCAAGCAGAACTGTGGTCACCACATTTTGTTTTCCCAAGTTTCATCTATGGTTGGTCTTCTGTTTCGCAGCAGATGCTTTTCCGTTCGGCTTTATCAATTGCACAGAGCTTCATTTTGTAACGCGCTTAAGTAATGCAGTTGCAGATGCGGTGGTGCATTCTTTCATTTGTCTTCTGTTTTCGAAAGCCTAAAGATGCCGCCTCATTAGTGGCTCCGTTTCTGAGTTTCCAACTATGGAATTCCACCTTTTGTATTTCCTCCAAACTGCTGCCCCTCGGTACACTTCCCTTTTCTGTGTTCCTCTCACAACAAGACTACACCTTGACGTGGTGTGACGGCTTGCGTGCCTTCATGATCCAACGAGCTATACAGAATGGCTTAACTCAAGCCGAAGATCCAATCATGCCTGGAAGATCAATGAGTAGGGACCTGACGAAGTAGTCTACTAGTCCTCCAAGTCGGGGGTTGATCTGAGTTTGCAGCTCAGTCGGAAAAACGAGTGGAAGAATAATTGATCCAAGTAGATGGGCTTCCAATCAGCTATTCCCCGATGCCTTGCGGTCAGGTTCTTGTTAGAACCAAAGCCTTTGGTTGAGAATCCTAATCGTTCTTCTGCTTAGCGGCTGGACTCCCTAGCAGTATCCGTCCATTATTCCCCAAGAGTTACACGCCTACAAACAATTCCACACTGCATCGGTCGTCGCGCAGGATAATCAGGATAGCGCTGCCCATTGCATCGAGCGCAAGCGGGGTGGGTAGTGATAAGTATGCTACTGCACAACGTTCCCTCTCTTTAATTCAACCTGTCTCTTCTGTTTCCAACCCATTCTCTTTGCCCCTTTTGTCTACCCTTAGTATCTCCTTTGATAACGCGGCCGATATTCGCAAAGGTTTATTGTCAAGTAGTGTAGCAAGCGGTTTTCGGTCTGCTAGCTCACATTTTCTCAAGCCTTGTCAGCCTCTGAATCTCCATTTATTCAATGTGCGCACTTCAATGCAGGCTGGCCAACAGGCGTCTTTGATTCTGACAGTTGACTCACTTTCCATCGATGTCTGCTGTGTGAGTGAAACACGAATTCAGAATCCGAGTAGAGTAGAGTAATTCAAATAACTGCGCCGAACGTCTCCTCAAGATATTTTCTTCGCAATTCAGGAGACGAAGCAGCTCAAGCTGTGGGTCAACGTGGTGTAGGAATAGTCTTGAGTGAGAAGGCTGAAGCAGCCTTTCTAGACTGGATCCCAGTCAACAGTCGCTTGTGTGCCATGAGACTGCAGGGATCAGTCGGCGTCCGGAAGGATGGTGGTGTTAAGCGCAGGTTATTTGTTATCTCGGCATACGCCCAACAGACTGCAGCACTGACATGGAACAAGACGAGTTTTACGATAACCTCGTCACCCGTATATGGAAGAGGCAGCGCTCTGACATTGGAGTGGTAGCAGGTGACTTTATTGCACAAGTTGGAAAACTTAGTGCATCGGACTCTATCTAGTACGAATTTCCGATACAGTTCGCGTCGCACAGCGACGTGGCGCTCTAGCTCGACAGGTACTTTGAGTCAGATTGACCATATCGCAGTTAGCTACCGTTGGCGCGGTTCTGTCCAGAACTGCGGATCATACTGGACCACGTACGTCGAATCGGACCATGCGTTAGTTTTAATGCGATTTTTGCTGCAGCTGAATGGCCATCCACGCAGACCACAAATCCGATTGGCTGTCGAACGTTTGTCTGATTCGGCTGTTCGCAACAGCTACGAACAGAAACTGTCCGAGAAACTAAAAACTGCGACCAGTGACAATGTAGACGATTAGTGGGATCAAATAAAGCAGGCGATGCATTTGGCAGCGAATTTCGCCAGCGGTCCCAGATCTAGTGTTCATCAAAAACAATGGATCTCTCAAGCGTCGCTAAGTCTAATGGAGAAAAACACAAGCTGCCTAACTGCAAGGAAATCAATAAGGTGCATCGGCAGTTGCAGCGTCAGTTGACCATAAGCCTTAGGAATGATTGCGAAAACTGGTGGGTTAAGGTAGCCGAAGAGATGGAAGTGGCATCCGTTTCAGGTAACATTCAAAGGCTCGGGCAGCTTACGCTTTACTGAAGCACTTATGGCGTCGGTCTTATATTTCAGTGTAGTTGATAGATCGTGTGTACTATGCTGCAGTGCGTTCCGTTCTGTTGTGCGGTTGCGAGACGTGGAGTATGCGTGTAGATGTTCGTCGGTTGGAGGTTTTCGACAACTGATGTTTACTTAGTGTGGCTAGGATTGAATGGAGTGACCGGGTGAGTAATATTGAGGTTAGGAATCTGGTATTGGGTGCCACTTCTGAGAATCGCTTGTTTCAGCGTATGGAACTTAGTAGACTACGCTGGTTGGGTCACGTGTTGCGTATGACCTACACTCGTATACCATACCGTGCCTTATTTTGTGTTCCTCCTAAGGAATGGAAGAAGCCATGTGGAGGTCAACAGATGACGTGACAACGTGGGATGAGAAAATGTACAGCGAAGTTAGGTAAAGTAGGTGTCTCACGCCTTCGTGGTTGGAGTCCGAAAGACTCGTCGACTTGCTGGCTGGAGACACTGAAGAATATGGCAGTGAACCGTGAACAGTGGCGATCGTGTTGTCATTTTCTATCGAATCAGAATGATTGAAAACACGTGCGTTTGTACAGTTAGACTGTGTTCCGTGTGTTGGCTGCAGCAGCATCTTATCTTTTCCCTGCCTGCATAGGGCCACATCCTGTTCCCGTTGGATATTCACTCTTTTTATATAAACGTGTGACTCTGGGGAACGGCGGCAGTCAGTGAGGCTTGCCTTGCTGTTTAACGGTGAATGTTGATGATTATTTCTATATTTCGGTATTTGAAGTATTTATTTCTTTTGTAACTGAATGTTACTTGAAATTTCTGACAGTTTGTTTGGTGACCACTGTTGTTTCCTTTTTTGAGTCTTTCTCTTTTTGGTAAGAAATAAAATCATGACAAATGAGTTTGCACTATATTGAGTTAGCATTCATTTATATCTTTTTATGACTTATTCGTCCTCGTCTTGTTTTATTCCACCTTGTGATTGGCTGAGTTATCCATCTGACGTAATTTTATTAATAGCTTAAGCACCCACAATTGCTTCACTAAACTGTGATCATTTTGACGGAGCCAACCTATCCTTGCTTTATAAAGATATCATGAACAAACCTCGACGGTCGGTAAGTCCGGAGTTTTTCACTTTTATATCATCTAGTCTCTCCGCCTGTGTCCTGAGGCCGTAAAGAACGTAAGTTTTTCCCTTCATTTTGACAAATCTGTTCAAGGAATCACTGTATGAAGCAAATACTCGAAGGGTTTCCTTTTCCCGGACTATCTTCGTCTGTGGTGCGGAAATGGAGGTGTCGCAATTTCCCTTAAGGTATGCTTTTTCAATCCTTGGAAGCCAATTGAGGTTTGCCACTGTAGGGGAAATTACTTTCTATACTAATCTAGTCTAATATTGATATTGGGATTTGCCTCGTTGTTTTGCCGTCTTTCGCAGTATTTGGCTTACTTCCAATCTTGTACAAGCTAGAAATGCATTTAAAAACAAATAAATAGAAATATCATGTTTATTGGTAGAAGCGCTGCCGATAACCGAATGCTGTAGGAAATTGCCATGAGTAAGAGGCCAAGTCCTTTAAGGGGAACCCATCTTTGGTTTGCAATATACACGCCAAGTTAACATGTTGCGGAATGACATATTGACTTCTTGAGTGCAGAAAATGGAAGTATACGGAATTATGGCCAAATTCGTACCCCCATTTGGCGTTAGTCTAATTTTTTTGGGTGTCACGGTATTGGTTTAAGCTCGCAAAGCTGTTCCTAACAGTCGTGGTTAACGATTCCACTCGTGAAATTATTCATTCACCTAGTCAATTCAACTATGCAAACCCGAATAGTACAAAATCATTCTGGGGAATCACGGCGCGTGCAGCTTTGTTACTATTTGTAGCTGCCGTAAGTTTTCCTAAGGTGGTTAAAGTGGCTATGGAACACAGTTATCCATGTAAATCTTCGGAGCGATGAAATCACAGGTAAAAAACTTATCACCTTTTGTAATTTCAACCATTCTCCGACAAAGAAATCAATAAACTGTTTACATACAAATCGACTGCTGCAATCTTTTCTGTTTTAACTTCATTTTGTATTGGCCCCTCGAGGTTTAATTTCTCGGTATCATAATTAGTGAAATAGCTGACAATTCAGTTCGATTCACTTAGGTTCTTACAACCATTAACCTCCTACTTCGTTTTTAACAGCCGTGTATCAGATGAATCTGCTGAAGTAACCCCAATCGATACTGCAGAATCCGGCCAGTTCAGTATGTCTGTTGGTACAGAGCAATCTGGGCATCATCACACAGAAGCATCTGGCTCTGGATTGACTGAGGTTACGAGGCCGGGTGAATCTCAGTCCATTTTGTCTGATTCATCGATGTTTCATATGTCGATTGATCTGGATCCGGAGGCATCAAGTCCCTGTAATCCCCAACCAGTTTCGGCTGACGTTTCCATGGAAATGAGTGTGAGTAGTGATATAACCCCTCAAAAATCGGGGGAAGTTGAATCTGTTACTCAGCCACCACATTCCGGCAGTGCGATGGATATGTCTATCGACAGATCAGAATTAGCGTGTCAGAAACTGCATCCGAGCTCTCTGTCGCACACGTCCGAATTGGACAATCTCGACACTCCCATATCTTGGTCGTTACGAAGTCTGATATCACCCTCATCAGAGGAGAAGGAAGAGGTATATCCGGCTGATGTGGCTATTATCCGCCTTCCATCCAGACGCGACTATCTCTCAGCGAAAGCCCAAACGGAAATCAACTGCTCGAGAACGGATGACGTCGAGAATAAAAATATTTTTGAGCCGATGACACAGCTATCTCCTGCCTCTGATAAAAAGACCGATTTACTGGAATACTCTACGGAAAAGAAAGAAATTCCACGAGAAAAACCAACTGTTGCTCTTCAAACACCACTACCATTTGAGAGTTCAAAACGGATACCTCAATCATCTCGACGGTTGCTTGGTAGCCTTCCTCCTCTTCGTTCGGACCGACTTGCGGTACAGACAAGCAACCAGAAAGTCTATCGCACTCTCCTTGGATGCCAAGAACGAAGCAGTCGTCATCAGCAATTGGTTAATAAGGTAAATCTGCAGGTAGACTATCAGTCGATGTCTCAAAGTCAGGCAACAACCCCACTCCGTCAGGTGAAGCCCAAGGACTGGATTCCGGTTACTATTTTGCAACGAAGTAACTGCGTGCGTCCGTGCGACGTTTCTCGGCGCTATGAATTAGATTATCTTATGCCAGTTGTGTCTCGTATGGAAAGCTACTTATCTCAAATTTCCCATCCGGCCGCGGACAAAATAGTGAGTATTCTTTCCACAGTTGTTTGTTATTTTTGTTCCTTACTTTCTTTTGACATGCATGAAGCATGAATGCAATAGAAGCGGTATGCCGAATAGCCGCTAGGGCCTACTGCGCTAGAGGTAGGGAACCCGCAACATTGACCTTAAAGCTTGAAGTGGCCTAGGATCACATAGGATCGCATTAGGCAATGTGCGATAGCCAGCCGGGCGACAGCGTGTTGCCGTCTACCACCGCTTAAACGTGAATAGCCTAGCAAGGTTATTCACTATATATATATATAATATGTATATATATATATATATCACATCTGACTTCAGACTGTGCATCAAAAGAATATGTGGCACAGTGAGGGGTGAAATTGGGGGAAGATGAAATTGGAATGAAAAAATGTAAGAAACCAAAACAGGAAAATGGATAGCAGTTTTTTGTGATTGTGTTGTCCGCACGTTTTGTTATTTATGGTGATTCCAACTGCTGATTTAGGTTTCGGGCCATGTCCGTAAGGGAAACAACCCGGCTGTTTTCTTGATCCTTACTGCCTTGGCATAACCGTATGTGTGATAAGCCTGCTGTTGGTTTTTTCATTCCTCTGCACTAAGCCATTGCTTGGCCTTCATGCTTCTTTTCAATCAGGTCCAGGGAACGCAAACGACGGATGAAACGGCAAGCGCTAGGCAAGCATTGCCAATTCATGACCGAACCATCAGTGACGGTTTTGCAGTGTGATCCTTTCCAACAACTATTCGGTCTTGCAGGACATTGTTGTGCACTTCAGCTTTGCTGACTCGTTGATCCCAACAAGGCAGCGGTGGTCAAGTGGACTAAGCATCTCGTCAAAATGTCGAATACCAGATCCGCCGGTCACTGGTGGAAGGCGGCTATTCGCTGTTACCTGGCTCGGTACCACATCTTACCTAATGAGATCTACAAGATTTTCTGCCACTCCAAGTTTTGGGGTCACGATTGCCGCCCCCTCCGTATAGTGGGCCCTAGTGGCTATAGAGTATGTCCCTTCACTACACTCATGCGTCAGGCGTGAGATAAGACATTACGTAAACAGTGGGCGTGAAGTACAATTAGGCGAGGGACATTCTGTACTCGTAGGAGCCATGTTTCAACCATGTGACAGTACTGAACTCACGGTGGTGCTGCATAATCGGCTTTCCAAAGACAGGCTATCGTATCGGCTTCATGGGTGAGTGAAGTTGGATAAAACTGGTCCCCCACGCCGCAATTTCCAGATATACAGCTTCCCAGATGAACAAAACTTTCGGCGATTTCCGGGTTTTCATTGCCCAAGTCCATCTTAGGTACAAATTCACACCAACCCTAAAGTAAAACCTTTCACGTTGTTCATGCGAACCGCATTTGGTATCCGATCATTTCATTCGTCAAGCGGTTCATGGGAAGTTGAGCTGTGTTGACGTTATAAGCGGAAAATACGACATTGTTTTCGTACTTCAAGTCCGCAAGTCTGCCCCCTGGTAGGAGTTCAACACCAGCATCTAAGAGGCCCTGAAGCGATCTCTTAAGGACATCGTATATCACAGAGTTTAAGATAAGCGGCGAAATAGGAAACCCTTGTTAAAATCAACTGAAGGCAACAAAGGCAAGTAAAAGCTTACCATAGGAACTTACGCATTTAAAAGTTTAGTGGTAGAGGAGTTTGATGATTGATGCATACTTTTCATGCATACGGTATATCAACGAACAATTTCACAGAATGATCCTGCTAGCTGAATCAAAAGCTGTTCTGATGTTCAGACACACGACAGACGTCAGTTTTCTGTATAAGTGTCCATGCTCCAGTAGGTGACCGAGAGTACCTGATCTACGGTTTTGAATCCGCTGGCTCACATTTTCTCTGTGTTTCGTTTGTTTCCTGCAGCAGCATCTGAGGTTTTCCCGCCTGTTTAGCTTCACTTCCTGTTCCCCGTGGATATTCAATTTTTGTCTAGAGGCATATAACCTTGGGGAAAAGGCGTCGATCAGTGAGGCTTGCCTTGCTGTTTAACGTTGAACGATGATGACGATGATGATGGAAAATCTTTGGCATACCCTTCCGGTGGAAAGCACTGAATAGTGCTGGTTGATCCACTGATTCGAAAGCCCATTTCAAGTCCAAAAAGAGAACGATCGTGGGGCGGCGGTGTGTTGTGCATTTCGAGTATCTGTCGGAGAGTGAATATCTGGTCGATGCGACCTCGACCTGGACGAAATCCAGCCTGATGTTCGCTGATGTGACTTTCGCGAATCGGTGTCAAACGGCGCACCATTATAGAAGCGAACATCTTAGTAACTATCGGAATTAAACTGATGCCATGAAGATTGCCATAGTCACTCCGTGTGCCCTTCTTGAAGATGAGTACTTCTGTTGGAGCGTATGCCGAGATAACAAATAACCTGCGCCTAACACCACCATCCTTCCGGACGCCGACTGATCCCTGCAGTCTCATGGCACACAAGCGACTGTTGACTGGGATCCAGTCTAGAAAGGCTGCTTCAGCCTTCTCACTCAAGACTATTCCTACACCACGTTGACCCACAGCTTGAGCTGCTTCGTCTCCTGAATTGCGAAGAAAATATCTTGA